>CP142458.1:21892500-22062500 GCA_038049695.1 Cinnamomum chago
ACAGAAAACGTGAAGTCCGGCAATGGCAGCAGTCCGAATTTTCAGAAACAGGCTTCTTCTCCGTTCTCTGCGTTGGAATTTCTTTGAGAGAATCTGATCTGTGGGGTCCACCCGAGATTAATGCAGACTGATCTTCTTGTTCTCTTCTGCAACGAAGTTCTAGAAAAAAAAAAAAAAAAAAAAAAAACAGAACTTCCCGTTTCAGAACCAAAAAAAATGAATTGAATTTATGAGATGAAGTCAGAGAGATGGAGAGAAGATATGAGATGAGATAATCAGAAATATGAGATGATGAGATGCATAAAAGAAATAAAAGAGAGAGTTGCTTACTGAGTGGAGAAAACAGAGAGACAGATGGATTGAAAAGGAGGCTCCTACCCAGACTAACCTAGAATGAGAAAACGTGCTGGGGAAGGAATTTTTTTTTTTTTTTTTATCACAAAAAAAAAAAACATAAAAATCAACTAGAAGCACTCCCCGGCAACGGCGCCAAAATTTGGTCGTGCTGTCGCCGGCACCCAAATATAATAAAACCTTTACTCCAAAAAATATATGTAGTATCGCGAGTAAGGATCGTTCCCACGGAGAGTGTTTAGTCAAATTTTATGCTATGTGATCAAGATGGGGGTTTTGATTATACTGAAAGCAAAAATAAATAAAAGCAAATAAAAAGCAGTAAAGTAACGAATTTAATCAAAGGAGCAAGCATTGGTCAAAGTTAACATCCACCATCGGAAATTCAATACTGATCATTGATGCAAAAATAAATCAATTAACACTTTGAATATTCATCGTTGGAATCAAATTCCTACCTCCTTAATTAGTTAATTAGAAAACACGCGCTCTAATTAACCCTATTTACTAAACAACCTAAGACAAGCGCTATAGATTTAATTTAGCAAAAGCATTAAAATCAGAGAGATCGATGAACCCAAATAACACAAGCACAAGCGGTTGCATTTAATTTAGCCAAGTGTTCTTCCTAATATCTAATAATTACTAACGCAGTAAATTATTAAATATCAGTTGCTTCACAAATTAGAGGGATCAAACAATTACGGATTTGATTTCTAATTTAGCATTAGATTGCAACGAAAAATAAACTAGTATGCATCCTAGCCATTAAACGAAACAATCATCATAAGAAATTAAGCATAGAAGAACACTCATATTCAAAGCATAAATTGAACAATAAAAATAAGTTAGATCTCACAGTATTTATTCCGAGGCTTCAGTCTCCTTCAACCAATTAAAAAATTAGCCACGCAGGGCCATGCTAACTTGCAAAATAAAATAATCTAAATGGAAAAAGAATGGAAAAAGAAGAGAGAGAGAGAGAGAAATCGTTGGTGCAGAGACTTGTTCTGTGAATGGCGTGTGTTGCTTGTATTTATAGAGAGGTGGGTTGGAGATAGGGCTGGTGGATGAGATGATGAGATAAAATAGCTTGTGAGATGGTAGAGTTTTAATGGGAAAGGGTGATGTGGAGAGAAAAGAGTGGCTGGGCCCATGGAGATGTAGCGGCAGTTGTGTTGGATGAGGATTAGAAGATGAAAAGAAACATTATAAAGAGAGACTGAATCAGAGAAGGAGATTGACGTGAGGGAGAATTGGAAGTGGCTTGGATTTGGAGATGGGAATCAATAAATTATTCAATTAAATTCTAACTTAGTCAAAATCTTCTTCTTGGTCATATCTTCTCATTCGGGCTTCTGTTGGACTCGACCCAAGAATCAAAGTTGCACTATTTTTCGTTCTGCACAATATGAGCCCAATATTGGATATGTTTTGACGAACTTCTGATTTCTTCAAATTTACCATA
Source organism: Cinnamomum chago (assembly GCA_038049695.1). Classification (NCBI taxonomy): domain Eukaryota; kingdom Viridiplantae; phylum Streptophyta; class Magnoliopsida; order Laurales; family Lauraceae; genus Cinnamomum; species Cinnamomum chago. Next base: position 21,894,323 of record CP142458.1, read on the forward strand.
ATGCCCTTCTACTTGATTTCCTCTAAATAAGACCCGGTCCGAATCAACTCCGTCCAATCAGCATCAAATATGATCACCTTCTTTTATTGCTCCACAGTATCTTGAATCGTCTCCACCGGAGCTCGAATAAAAGTTATGCCCAACTTGCAAAGCGATGTGAAAATTCATTTAAAATCACCCAATTAGCTTCGTTTTGCGTTTAGCCCTCCAATTGCATCCTAAATCAAAATATAAGAATAATGAGTGCAATTAGATATCTTATAGGTACAAAGAACTAAATATTAATGGAGAAAAATATAACATTTTTCGTTCTTATCAGTTGCCTTTGGTGTCGGAGTCGCGACATGTTTAGGGGCGGTTTTCTGCTTCTTAGCAGGTACATTTTCTTCTACGAGGAGTGGGAATGGTCCCAACGACCCGAAGACGATGGTCCAGGGAGTAGAGGTTGACCCAATTTGAGAGTTGCCGAGGGAGGTGATGCTTCGGCAGCTGTTAGGGTGCTTGTGAGTGCGCTTGTTTTGCTTTTCTTGAAGCAGGAGTTGGTACTTGTTCTCATCGAAAGTGATGGTTAATGAAGCTGCCATTATTAGTTTGGAAAACTTCTGAAACAAGACTAGATCCATTAGTAATCACAAGAATGTAGTGATCATAAATGGAAAATAACTATGATTTTGTCTTTTCAAATTGCTCGAGGGGACATGGCTCAGCCCAAGCAAGATGAAAGAGGCAAAAAGCCATAGAGGTTACAATTATTCTAAATGCAAGTATGGTAGGCTCAGGGCGAGCGTTCCAATGACTGCTAGAAGCGATTGTGAACCTTAACTCAAATTACAGAGAAGCAAGGCTCGCTCGAGGTAAGATGATATAAGGTTGGAGATACAAATGTGTCGGTCGTGAATACAGTAGACCCGAAATAGCGTACTAGCACCGCTAGGCACAAATGTTGCAAATTGCATCCTTGGAAAGGACAGGAGATGGGATTTTGAAAGGTCAAGATTGGATTCATAAAGGAAAGAAAATGGTATTCCAATCTGAGCAAGGCTCAAACAGTTCTGCGAGCGCTTAATCCGAAAAGGAGAGAACCAAGATTTCTCAAATCTGAATTCAAAATGACAAAGGTTTTTTTTTTTTGTTTTTTTTTGTTGTTTTTTTTTTTGTACGGTCAAAACTGAATTCAACAAAGAGAGCAAATGGTGTTCCAATCCAAATAAAGGCTCAAACATTTCTGCGAGCACTAACTCTGAAAAAGAGAGGAACAGGATTTCTCAGATCTGAGCTCGAAAGTTTTTTTTTAAGGGGTTTTTTTTTTTAAGATTTTTTTTAAGATGCTATTTTTTGAAGGTTTTTTTTAAGACTCTTTTTTTGAAGTATTTTTTTTTAAGACATAGGTCTCCAATTTGGTCTTATGAAACCTTAGTAGATAGATCAACCCCCAGGTAAGGGAAGGATTACTTAATAAACCCGTTTGAAGGACCCTTGTCTCGAACAGTCTAGCTGCCTCCACACTTTGGACAAGGCTTTTCTTAGATTCACTTTGGTCAAAGAACACAATTGGTGCAACCTTAGTGGGTTTGAACTCTTTTTTTTTCTTTTGAGATCTTTAATGGACCCATCAAAAAAAGCGAATGGTGTTCCAATCTGAATAAAGGCTCAAACATTTCTGCGAGCACTAAACCTGAAAAGGAAGAAACCAAAGTTTCTCAAATTTGAATCCAAAAAAAAAAAAGATTCTTTTTTGAAAGAGTTTTTTTTTTTTTAAAGATCCCTATCGGATTCATCAAAGAGAAAAGATGGTGTCGCGACCCCGGACCGGGCCCGAAGGACTAATCCGGATTGGGACACTAATGATGATGATGTACCACATCGATTTAATGCCATACATTTATTTAATTTCCCACAGGTGTCCGCGGTGAGGATTATCACAACCATATATGAACATTTCAATCAAGTGCGGAAGCGTGTAGCAAATCAAATATTCAATCCATCTCTAGTCATAAAGATAATAACACTAGTACTGTATCAGAATGAGCAATGATCATTAGCATGTTACCCAAAGGTAAGTTAAAGTTTATGCAAAGATCATTTAATTACATTTCCCAAAATTAGAGGCCAACAAAGGCCAATATAAACAAATACCAATCCTCCAAAAGAATGGTTAAAGTTTTTCCAAAATGTTATCTCTCTCTAGCAATCCAATGTCTAAATGACATCATCAGCATGCCACTCGACTAACTGTTGCGGTTCTCCGACCGCCTCCTCGTGCTCCTCCTCGGGATAACCAACAACGGGACCTGAGTACCAAAGAGTGGGTCAATCACGACGGTTTGGCAAATGGGTAAAATACAATGACAATATGATAATAAATGAATTTTACCTTCAAAAGCATTTAAACCTGTTTAAATAACAATTTCTATAAGCGAGATAAAACATTTATTCAAATACAAGTAGGCATTGTAAAACATGTACAGTAACCAAGGAAACGGAAAACAAGCAATATGGCAACCGCACGAAACTAAGTCCTCTGTCACTAAAGTGACAGAGCAATAACTAGGCACTAATCTCAATCACTCAAGATGAGGAGAAATAGTGGATCTTATAAATACATATACATATACTATACATGACCACGGTAGCGAGCCGGGCATCTGGAACCACAGTAGCAATCTGCGGCATCAGGACAAGACCGCGGTAATAATAGGGTAGCGGGATCCAAACTGGAACTGGCGGGACAAGAGGGGGATCTCCAAGTCGGTGGATCAGACCAACAGGGTTATCCAAACTTAGTGGTGCCGACTAATAGGTCAAATAACAAATCGAGACATATGTAAGTAAATCCAGTACAAATAAATAAACGGGCAGGACGGGGGTGCTCAAGGGCACACTGTTGTTTCATGTGGTGCAATGCACTTCAAGACAAGTAACCATTGTAAGTGTACTTTAATGCTTTCGGGAAACAAGGCATGTAGTATAAATCTCGAGATCGATAAAGTACAATAAACAACTGAAATTTTGGGTAAAGAATCGGGTTCAAGATTTATTTGAAGTGAATAGGGATCCCGTATGTCGATCTAATAATAATTTGGTACTCTTTGAGTTTGGGGACATCTCGGGCTCCTTATACACTTTGAATTTTCAAAACTTCGAATGACATCTTCGTGATTTGGTTTCTTTCTCAAATGGCCTCATACAGTGCTTAATAAATCTTCCTGACATAGAGGGGACCTCAATGAATAGTCCCAACACGTTTAAATAGTTCATCATTGCCGTCTAGGTGATTTCGGTTACCTAGCGGTCATATGGCGGTTAGCCGCCGTGGGTTAGGTGGTTAGCCGCTGGCTGACCGCGCGGCTGACTGCGGTTGGCCTGACAGAAAGACAGGTTACTGGAAATGTAATCGAAATGGTTCAGTTTGTTAGCGGTTAGCCGCCGATGGGTTCGGCAGTTAGCCACTTGCTAACCGTGAGGCTGACCGTGCTTTCAAGAGGAAAATGTTGCTCTCTTGAAAAGTAACCGCGACTATTCGACTAGCTGGTGGTTAACCACCAATGGGTTAGGCAGTTAGCCGCTTGCTAACCGTGAGGCTGACCGTGCTTTGAGGAGGAAAATGTTGCTCTCTGGAAAAGTAACCGCGATTGTTCGACTAGCTCCACCAATGGGTTAGAGGGTTAGCCGCTTGCTAACCGTGAGGCTAACCATGCTTTCAGGAGGAAAATGTTTTTCTCTGGAAAGGTAACCGGGACTGTTCGACTAGCTGGCGGTTAGCCGCCAGTCACCAAACGGTTAGCCGACAGGTGACCGCTGGCTAACCGCCAGGTGCGGGAAACACCCACTGTGTTCAGATTTGAGCCATTTTTCCTCCTTAAAACCACTCTCCTCACTTCTATTTAATCCCTGCAATAAAACTGAGCTAAGAGTTCCTCCTCCAATACCTCTATCTACACTTCTCCACAACTCCAATATGTGTTCATTCCATCACCTCCTTCTTAACCACAACAACCACAAGCAGAAAAGAAATCAATCACAAACATTCATTTAAGATATATCCAAAAGACAACAAGTACCAAACCAATATGTTTCCAAAACATTAAATTACTTAACAAGGTTCAATCAAAGCATTTATTTTAAAAATCAATGCAAGCAATAAATATGAATGGAAATGACAAATCAACCACATTCCTCATGAAAACTATTGAAAGCTCAAAATATTAACTCATCCACTTGCCTTGGGTCCTCTAATCAAGGAAATCAAGCTCTTATACTCTTCCAAGCCAAAGATCCAAGCTATGAACAAAGTCCCCAAAAACAAACCCTAAAATGGTCAAACAATGAAATAGAAAGGGAAACCTTATAATAATGAGAATGGAACTTCTTCAAAATCAAAGAAACACAAATCTAAGAGATGGGGAAGGTTGCTTACTTGTAGGTTCCCCAAATGGGCAAGGTGAGCTCAAAGAAGATCTTGGAATGGAGGGTTTTCTCTAGCAATGGTATCAATAGAGAGCTATGATGATGAGGAAGAAGATGATGATCTCAACCTCTCAATTTGTGCAAGGTTGGTGGTGGATTTGGTGATGGGAGGCAAGAGCAAGAAGGAAGAAAATGGAAACCCTAGGTTCTCTCTTGTGCTGGAAAAAGGGAAATGAGGAAGATGGGTTCTCCTTTTATAAACAAAAATGGGAATGGGTCCCACTACTTAAGACACTCTTTGGGCTGAAATCTTAGCTTTCGGGATCTCGGATGAATTCAACGAAGAAGGAAGAAATGATCGCCGAAATATCTAGTTTCCAAAAAGTGTATGTTTCGCGCTTTTTGGGAATATCAAGTTTTAGGTACAGATTTAGTGCACAATGACTGTTTTGCCCTCAAGGCTATGAAATCGGGTTTCGGGATCTCGAACGGGCACGGGATCAACATAAAAGTTGTAGGGATTAACAATACAAATAAAACAACATTAAAACAATGAATGCAAGAATCTCCGATAAATCCCCAAGCACATGCAAAGTCATAAAAAGGAACCCCCAAAGGGCCCCACTAATCACAAGCAACCCAACTTCCCCAAAACTATAACAAAAGGTATTCCAAACCCAACTTAACTAAAATCCACTAAACACACTTAGAACTAAAACACAACGTAACTAATACTAATCGAGGTCACTCGGGACGGGGTCTTACAGATGGCCCATTCCCCGATAAGAACAATAGCTGTGAACATTTCTGTGAGCTATCAAGTTCGAAGAGGAGAGGATCAAAGTTTCTCAAAATTGAATCCAAGTAAGAGAAATCTGATTTATTTCTTTCCATTTTTTTTTTTGGAAATGAGAAAGAGTGGAAATAAATTCAAAGGTAGAAATTTCCAAAAATCTCATCTCATGTTTTTTTTTTATGCAAGATCCAACATAGGCCACCAACTAGAAAGGAGCCTAAGAATTCAAGCATCGCGTTCTCAAATGAACGTGTCCCACCGAGTGCGCCAACTTGATGGGGGCTCCGACCTTTCGTCCTCTCCTTCCCACCCCTAGGTCTGCCGAGAGTATGGCGGAGGAGGAAAAGCGGGTCATCAACATTTTTTGTACGGGTATGCCAGATTTTCTATTCTACTTGGAATTTGAAGTGGTGATCCGGAGATTCACCTTCACAAGTAGAAAGGAAATCAGTTCTTCTTTCTAACTTTCCGTTGCATAGATATTTTAAGAAAAAGACATAAATTTTAAATGCCGTTAGAGGCGATTTCATTTTGTTTGCCGTGAAAGGTGATTTTTGTGCGATTTGTGCTGTGAAAGGCGATTTATAAATCTCATCAATAATGAAAGACAAGAAATGTGATCTTTTTGTCTCTTTACAAAGAATACAAAATACAATAGAAAAGTAAGAAAAGGGATTTGACTTCTTAGGAGATTGCGGGGACTCGTTCAGATCGACAGTCACAAGTTATGTATACACTTCGCCATCGTCCTTCAGATGAGAACACTTGATGCTTTGATTCTTTGTCTTGGCTTGGACCTCAATTTTTTAGAGGATAAAGACCAAGGGGAGGTCATATATCCAATGAAAAAGCGAGTAAACGGGCTGAAGAACCGCGTTTAGGCCATGTTGGATAGAAGGAGGAGACCTTGAAGGGGTGGCCCCCCAAGGGACTTCGATCACCTTGTTATGTTTTAGCAGCAGAGTGGCAGGATTTCTTCAGAGTTTTGCTTCCTTGCCTGTGAGTATGGGTCTCTCTCTCTATCTACGTATCTCTCTCTATTCGTGTGTATATGTCTGTCTTTGGATCTCTTGGAATTACCCCCTTTTTATAGGCTCTTGTTAGCCATGGGGTGATTTATGGGATTGATGACCCATGATGAGGGAATTGATGGCATTGAAGTTCCATGATGGGAGGAGTTACAAGTTTTAATTCTTGATTTTGTAACTTTTATTTCTTGGCTTGTGAATGGCCGGTGGAGAATGATGGGCATTTAATCACTCTTAATCTCCATGATGAGGGGAGTTTCATGGTTTTAATGCCATGATTACTTGGATTTGTAACTCCCATTTGCTTGATTTTGATTGGGCCGTCCAAAATAATGGGTTAATGACCACATTAAGTTGTCATAAAACGAGTCAATTAACAGCATTAAGTGGTCGCCAGGGCATTTGAAGAGTCGCGGGCCGTGCCACATCTTTTGGAATTCTTGTTGTGATGATCGCCGATGGACCCACATGTTGTTTGATGTCGGATGGCGATGCAACTTCAGACATTGGTTGATACCAGCGGGCTGGTGACATCTGTCTTATCGATTTCTCGATCGGTCAGATAGAAAGTGTACTTTCTTGGTCAGCCGGTTGGTGATCTTGGAGCGATCAATGATGATTACATGCTCTTGACGGCGGATCAGAAATGATGATGAAGATCAGTCGATTTCGAGCATAAAAAATTCAGATTTTCAGAAAACCACAGGGGTTGAAACTCTCGAAAAGCGGAAAGGGCGAAAAACGGGCCACCCTGCGACAAATCCGGTGACCCAAATTTCCATGGTCGCCGGATGGGGTCGCCGGGCCAAGGTTTCCGGCGACCATGGGGATTGTTCTTTTTTCAGTCGCCGTTTCTCCGTCGTTTTTCTGTCTTTTTTAATCTTTTTTCTCTTGTATTTTTCTTGACATTTTTTAACATTTATTGGCTTGATTCTCCTGAAGAAAACCTGACAAGAAGCCATACAAATCGGAGCACAAAGTTTCCTATATTTTTTTTTCAAAAACTTTGTAGCCGATTTTCCGTCAAGAGTCGAAACTAGGTCAAACAATGTCGGAATGACCTGAAACTTGAGGTGAAGCCCGTTGAGCAGTAGATAGGACCAACCATGGGCTTTTGTTTGAGTTTTCAAGCCGTGTGGGGTCCCGTCGCCAATAGGTTTGATTTCACAGCGGGGAAGATGCCGCGCGTTAATTTGCAGTCAACCGATGTTCGATTGACTTGAAATTTGATAGGGAGCCTTTTGGAGTCATTTTGAGACAATCCGTTGGCTCCGTTTTGGATGTCATGGTCCCGAGGCACTCCACCGCCGGTAGTCTTGATTTTATTTCGGAGCGTCAAAGTCGGGCCAAACGTTGTCGGAATGACCTGAAATTTGGCGTGCAACCCTTTAAAAGCATGTTGAAGCACCCACGTGCTCTGTTTGATGAGTGATGGCCTCGGTGATTCTCGCCATCAAGAGGCTTGATTTTATTGCTCGAGGGTTGATGGAGGGTCAAGCGTTGTAGGTTTGACTTGAAATTTGGCATGGAGCCTTTTGGAGTTATTTTGAGACCAACCGCAGGCTCTAATTGAAGTTTTGATTTCTTCTACGCCGTCGCCGCCAAGAACGCTAGTTAGGCTGCCGGAGGAGTGAAGTTAGGCCAAATGATGTTGGAATGACCCGAAACTTCATGTGAACCCCTCTTTTGGCTGTCTTGAAGGATCCTGCAGTTTTTGTTTGATTCTGGCAAGATCTGATGCTTGAAGTAGCATTGCTCGTTTTGTAGTAAGATGCAGCTTCTTGATGTTGAAGAGGCAAGGTGACATTTTTGGTGTCAACAATTTAATTATAGGAGGATGGAATGAATGTTGTAGAAGATTTAAAGATGGTTTGGAAAGGCTTTTGAGCTCTTCATTTGGTGTATGCAAGGGGCTCAAAAAGGGGTTGTAAAAGGATGGGAAATGAGAAGAAGCAGAACTGTCCCGGAACTAGTTTCTAGACAGTTCGCTCCAGCGGACTTGCAAATCACTCGAGCGAAGTGTCCAGAATGGGGTTCGAACCATTCTAGTGGACAGTTCACTAGAGCGAACCTTATATCACTCGAGCGAACCCTCCCATAACCCATTCCAAAGAATGGTTAGCTCGAGCAAACTAAAATTTTTCTCTAGCCAACCTGAACTGGATGAGTTCTCTTGACCGAACTCAACTTCGCTCGAGCGAACCCACTTAGAAAGTCATTCCAGAGAGCTCACCGCTTATGCGAACTCCAGGTCCGCTCGAGCGATGGGTACTGTTCACCTGGTGCTACTTTGGAAGTAAAAATGAAATGTTTGGATGATTGGGAGAGGTTTGTTGAGAGCCCCAATGAGATGGAGATATAGGGAAACGTTATATGAAGCCTGTTGAGAAAGGAACCACTTTATAAAGATTCATTATAGTTTTGAAATCCCCGAAGTGTATAAGGACCCCGGAATGTCCCAAACTCCAAGAGTACCGAGTCTTTATTGATATAGACATATGGGATCCCTATTCACTTTGAATTAGTCTTAAACCCCGATCCTGGTCTTGAGATTTTGAAAGTTCATTGCATTTCATTATCCCCGAATTTCCTATGCACTTATGAAAATATTGAAATTGCAACTGTAGCATTTTGCTAGCCCCGATATGCATGCCCGGATTGATATAACAGTTGTGCCTTTGAGCACCCCTGTCCCAATTGTTTACATACTTGCACTTGATGTATTTTACACATGTTTTGAATTTTTTTATTTGTCCTATGAGTCGGCATCACTAAGCTTGGATAACCTTGTTGGTCTGATCCATCGACTTAGAGATCCCCCCTTGTTCCGTCAGCTGTAGTTTGGATCCCGCTACCCAGTTATTACCGTGGTCTTGTCCCGATACCCCGGATTGCTACTGTGGTTCCCGATACCTGGCTCGCCACCGTGGGTCCCGATGCCAGGCTCGCTACCGTGATCATGTCCCGTATTATTATATGTATATGTATATTTCGTTGAATCCCCTCACTTCGGTGATTGAGATCAACGCCCCGATATGCTCTTGTCACTTCGGTGATAGAGGACTTAGCTTTGTGTGGTTGTCATCTTGCTTATTTCCCATTTCCTTGGTTACCTTATATGATTTACATTGCATACTTTCTTTTGAATAAATGATTTATCTCTTTTATGGAAATTGTTATTTAAATAGGTTTAAATGCTTTTAAAGGTTGTGAGAACCGATCCCTAATCTCTTGGATTAGTGTTGTTTTAATTGTGGATTAGTTTCTTTTAGTGGGATTAGTATTTGTGGGTTGAGTTTGTGAGCTAGAATGGTTTTTCTCTAGTTTTGGGGAATTTGGAGCGCCTGTGTGATTAGTGAGGCCCTTTGGGGGTTCTTTTAGTGACCTTGCGCGTGATTGGGAGGTTATTCGAAATTCCCGATAATTCATGTTTTAGCCTCATTTGACTTGTTTTGTTATCCTCTACAACTTTCGTGTTCACTCCGTACCCATTCGAAACTCCGAAAATTAGTTTTTCCAGCCGGAGGGCAAAACAGTCTTTTCACACCAAATCTGGACCCAAATTTCGAGATCTCAGAACCATGCCAAAATTATACTTTTTGAAAACTAGATTTTATGAGAAACACTTTTCTCTTCTTCGTCGATCACATCTGAGGCCCACAAATAGATGTTTTACCCTTTGACAAGTTTTAAGTGTGATGGGACCCACACCCACCCATTATAAAATGACTCCACTCACTCTTTCTCCCTCATTTTCCACTCCCCATCGGCTGCAACTCCCAGCTACAGTGCCAGCAGCCCCTCTTCTTCTTTTCTTCCCTTTCTCTTGCTCTAATGGAGCCTCCAAGCTACCAATCCGACGAGGGAACTCCGGCAACTTCTTCTCCTTCATCTCCTCTCTTGTTTGACACCATTTTCGTGGGAAACCAAGGTGGGCAGCCCCTATAGCCAGCTTATTCTTGTTCATTCATGGCCCTAGAGGTAAGGACTCCTTCCCATTTTCCTTGTATGTGCTATGGCTTTCCCTTAGGTCCTATTTTCTAGTTGGGTTTGAGCCCATTCCTTGTCATTCATTGTTAACCCATTTTAGGGTTTGTTTTGGGGATTTTGTAGAGAGTGTTGATCTTGAGCTTGGGAGGTGATTAGAGGCTTGATTTTCTAGATTGGAACCCAAGGCAAGTGGTTGATTGGATCGTTTTGATTATTAACATGTTTTGTGAGAAAATCTTGATTTATGAATAGTTTTGGTGATTTTAATAGTTGTCTTTAATATGATAGATATTGATTATGAGATGTGCTTATTGATGAGTTTATTCTCTCTTGTTCATACTTAAAAATGTATGCATCATATTGTCAAGATTTCAAATGGTTTCACATGAATGAGTTTTCTCCACTTTGAGATGTATTGTGAATGGAAAGGATGGAAAGGGGAAACTTGAAATGAGGAGCTCTTTAGCTCATTTTAATGTATTGGAAACATGTGTTTAAGCCTCCTTATGTATAGTTCTATGTGATTGATTATATGTTGGAAGGAAAGGAAAGAAAAGGAGGAAAAATCAAGTTCCCGGACCTGCACTGATCCCAGGTCCGATCGAGCGGACTGACTTTTAACTGTAAGGCTTTTTCAGCCGATCGATCGACCGATCGATCGGACCCTATACAGAAATTCAGACCGATCGATCGGACTGGATGAAATTTGAGATTTGTTTTTTTTTTTGGGAAACAATTGTGCTTCTATGAGCCCTAGGAGTTTATGCATTAGTATTAAGACTATTTATGCCCTAATCTAAGGTCTTTAAGACTAGAGAACTAAAAGAAAAGAATGGTGATGATCTAGACACTAATTCTTGGTTTTAGGTGGGACCCTGGCTACCCTTTTTGGACTGGTTGACCTATGTGTGAGGATGTCTTGAGCCGACACTCCTCATGGTGGGTTCGGTAACATCGAAGTTAATCCATTTCAATCTTGAACGGGATGGAACGACGCGATATCTTCTTTATACCCAAACACAAGTCTATTTCCTTGGTTATCGCTTATTCTATTCCTTTCGATGACTGAGTAGGTTGCTCGATGTTTCCGGATTAATGTCATGCTTAGGATGGACCGTTTATAATCTTGATTTTTCTATTGTAACATCTAGTACTACCCATAAGCTCATTGTAAGTTTTAAAAATAGAAAAAGTGCATAAGGAGCCCGGAATGTCTTCAAAACTCAAGGAGTACCAAGTAATGACTATAATTAACATACGGGACCCCTATCCACTTAAATAGATTTTTAAATCAATATTTTACCCGAAATTTGTTATAGTTCATTGTTTCATCTCATTTCTAAGATTTACATCACATGACTCGTTTTCCCGAAAGCATTGGAGTTACACTAGTAACAGTTAATTGTCCCGAAATGTATTGCCAGATATGAAGTGACAGTGTGCCCTTGAGCACCCCCGTTTTACCCGTTTGTTTATTGTACTTGATTTACTTGCATATGTCTCGATTGGTTTTGACCTATGAGTCGGCATCACTAAGCTTGGATACCTTGTCGGTTTGATCCACCGACTTGGAGATACCTCTCCCGTCCCGCCAGCTGCAGTTTGGATCCCGATACCCGGTTATTGCCGTGGTCCCGTCCCGATACCCGGTTCGCTACCGTGGTCCCGTTCCCGTACATGTTTTATATTGCTTACTTGTTTTCCGATGAATGAGTCATTTCCCTTATGAAAGTTGTTATTTAGACAGGTGTTAATATTCTCCATTGTAAATTCAGTTATTATTGTTATATTGTTTTCTGTCATTTGTACACGCACATGCTTTAGGTGAATGCCGGTTGGGTGAATACCCATGCTTTTACATATGTTTCAAACGATCGATGGTTTTGCTAGAATTACATGATTAAACCTGTTTTCAATGAATACCCGAATTGTTAAGTATCCGTGCTTTGTTTTAAATGACACGCGTTTTGCTAGATTCTCATGTCTAAACCTGTTTTAAATGATTACCCGATTTGTTAAATAGCCATGCTTTGATATATATTTCAAATGACACTTGTTTGCTAGATTCCTATGTTTATACCTGTTTTAAATGATTACCCGATTTGTTAAATAGCCATGCTTTGATATATATTTCAAATGACACTTGTTTGCTAGATTCCTATGTTTATACCTGTTTTAAATGATACCTGGTTTGTTAAATATCCATGCTTTGAAATATGTTTAAATGAACACTAGTTTTGTCAGATGTCTAGGTTTACACATGCTTTAAAATGAATACCCGGCTGTTGTATGCTTATGTTCTTACCTAAGTCCCAGATGAACGTTTGTTTTGTCAAACTACCATATTTATACATGTTTTCCACGAACACCCGATTGTCAAATATCTATGCTTTGATAGATGATGTAAGTGAACATATGTTTTACTAGATCTTCATGTTTTAACCAGCCTTGAAATGAATACATGTTTTGTCAGAGATTCTCGAGTTTGCACCCGTTTAATCATATGCAGCATTTTGATCAAATAGCATGATTTATCATATGTTTTACTCTTTAGTATATTTGTGATCTTTTCATCCACTTGCCAGACCATCGTGTCTGACCCACTACTTTTGGTACTCAGGTTCAGACTTCTTTGCCCCGAGTTGAGTGTTTTGTTGGCTGTGGAGCCATGCTGCAGGTTGGTTTGTCGGCTATGTCATGTAGACAATGAGCTTGACATCGAAGCTACGTCACATTTGGGTAGTAGTTATAGCTTATTGTTGTATGGCTTTTATTAGCCTTTCTCTTGGGATTTCTAATTAATGTACATTGATAATTGTAACTTGAACATATTTGGGAATGTAATACCCGGTTACTGTTAGCTCTGAAATTTATTGTGATGGTTTACTCCAGTCTGATATGATTCTTGATATAATAACTATATGCTAAAGGTTGAATGCGACGCGGAATCCGATGGCCACGGACTTCGAGTCGCAACACCACGAAAGCTTCCGCAAAATATTCAGATTGTGTTGTCTTCACACACGCGGATCTTGGGAGAAGTAAAATACAATTATGCTTTAATCCCATTCCCGCCCCCGATGTCTTGGTTTGGGGGCGTGACAAAGGTAAGTTCATTTATTATTATATTGTCATATCTTTTCACCCATCTGCCAAACTGTCGTGTTTGACCCATTTTCGGTACTCAGTCCCCGATGTCCATTGCCCAAGGAGGAGCATGAGGAGGCGGTCGGAGAACCGCAACATTTAGTTGAGTGGCATGCAGATGATGTCATCTAGACATTCGGTAGTCGGAGATGCGTAACATTTTGGGTTGTGGATAATTATTCTTTTGAGAACTATATTTTGTTTATATTGGCCTTGTTGGCCTCTCTTTAGGGGAAATATAATCAAATGATCTTTTGTATAAACTTTAATACTTCTTTTGGGAAAGCACTAGTGATCATTGCTCATTCTGATACTTGGTTTATACATGTGTTATCGCCTTTATGACTAGAGTTGAATTTCTAATTTGATTTCCTACACGCTTCCGCACTAAACAAAAGTGTACTATGTTGTTGTGATATCCTCACCATGGACATCTGTGGGAAATTAAATAAATTTGTGCACCTCCTCACCATCACTTCACATTAGTCCCGATCCCGGATTTATTCGGTGGAACTGGTCCGGGGTCACGACGGAACTGGTCCGGGGTCATGACAGAACTGGCATCAGAGACATGTTTCAGGCAATTAAAAGAAACTAGAAATCCTAAGGACGTGGTGAGGATTCGTTAGACTCTTCGTTAGCTAGTATCGTGTGAGCAATAAGTGACCCTTCATTTCATTATTATGTGCTAACAACTTGTTTTGCAGCATCATGCCACCTCGTAAGCGACCAATAAACGACAATCCCACTGCAAGTAACAGTGATCATACAGGACCGATTGAAGAGGATACTGTTGACAATACTATGCAGAATCAGTTCCAATAGATGATGCAGGCAATGATTGATCAACAACGTCATGCTAATGAGAATCAGGCTAGGCTACAGGAGCAAATGGCAAAAAGAGAGGAAGATCATGCCAGAGAATTGGCATACATGCAGAGGCAACTATTAGAGGCATTGCAAAGAAGGCCCGAACCGGTTCAAGCCCAACCCGCAATTGTCATCAATCAAAGGCAAAATGACCCAAATGCTTTGTTTGAACGGTTTCGGAAGAGAGCACCGAATGACTTTCTAGGCATAGAGGGTCCATTGGCTGTAGATGATTGGTTAGAGCATACAGAGAACATCTTCGAGATCTTCTAACGCACCGGAGGAGAACGAGTGAAACTTGCAATATCTCTCTTTACCGGTTCAACAGACATATGGTGGAAGATGATGTTAGACCCCGACATAGACTAATTCGATTAGTGAGGTTTAGTGTGGATTTAGTCTTAAGTGGTTTTAGTTATCGTTGGGTTAGAAATAATTAGCTTTAGTCCCAGATATAGCTTTGGAAATTTTGAGAATGTAAGTGTTAGTCAGACACACTCAGGAAGCCCTGAGTGAACGTGTAAGCTTCGGAGGATCGTATTGGTTTCCGTTTTGAATTGTGATTTTGATTTCATTTGAATGGTTTTATTAGATGTTACAACTTTCATTTTCAGCCCATTCGTGTTTGAAGCCCAAAATCCAAGTTTTGGCCCCAAAAGGGTAAAATTGTCTTTTATGCACAAATCTGGACACAAATTTCAAAATCTCAAAACCATGTCAAAAATATACTTTTTGGAAACTACATATTTCGAGGATCATTTTATCCTTCTTCGTCGAGTTCATTCGAGGCCCGCAAGATCATGTTTTTGTTAATGCAAGTTTAGGCTCATTGGGCCCATATGCTAGGGTTTTAAGCCAACTCCTTCTCTTTCCCTCTTTTCATTCTCAAACCCTAACCCTAGAGCAGCCAAGAGGAGGAAGCCCTTTCCTTTCCACTTTATTTCTCTTGAATGATCAAGCTAGAAGACTCCAAATGGAATTCCAAGACCATAATCTTCTTCCTCTCATCCCAAGCTTTCCATTGATACAAGTTTCTTGAAGTTTCTAGTTGGGCAAGATCTCCATTTTCTTCCTTCTCTATTGTTTGGCCTTTTCTAAGTAAAAGCTCCAACCCATCTTTTTAATGGAGCCTTTTTGGTTCCTAAAGATCTTGTTTTTCATATTGCAAACCCTTTTGTGAAAATGGGTTTCTTGTTTTCAAGTTTGAGTGACTTTTGAATGGTTTTCATGGGTTTTGTAGTCTTTGGATTAGCTTGAGTGGAACTGCTTGAAGAAGGTTTGTGACATCTAGGACTAAGGCAAGTAACCAAACTAGGATGGAATATAGCATGTGTGCATTTGATTTGTTTTCTTTTCATTCTTCTCATTTCATTGGAAATCTATGGTCTTGAAGGGAAATTTTGGGGATTTTGTTTTAGATTGAAGAATGAGAATGTGATGTCTCAAGTTGTGCTATGAAATGTGTGTTTTATCCCTTGGAGAGTTTGTAGGCTCAGGGAAGTGCAGGTTGAAGGAGAAATAAGAAGAAGGGAAGAAGAAATGTAAAAATCTGACTTGAAATGCACTGTTCGTGCAGTGTAAGTCAGCTCGTCAGCTGACCGAAATTCCCATTTCGGTCGACCGACAGCCAAAAGAACTCAGTTCGGCTCCCTTTCCCAAGAGCTGAGATTTTCTGGGAAAATCTGTCGGTCAGCTCGTCGATCAGCTGTCGGCTAGCCGACATACCCCACCTCGGTCGACCAACAGGTGATCGAGAGGTGACCGAAACTCCAATATGAGTTGTTTTGGAATGATTTCTACAAGAATGAAAACTAGAATATGTTATGGGACTTTTAGCCTGACATTGTGTGATTGAAACATGAGATGTCATTAACTTCGGGGGCACCCAATTCTCTTTGCAATTTTAATATTTGGGTTTCAATTACACAGGGGTCAACCGAAGACCTTTACATACGCTTGATAGACTTTGCTTTCGAACTTTAGTTTTGATGCAACAAGTTTTATCGTGTACTTGTTTTGTAGTTAAGTATAAGCTTGTTTGAAAATGGATTCATGGATAGAAAGGGGGTCACTTCTTAAGCGTGTTTTGCATATATATACTTATGCCTCTTGCTAGCCGTGTCTTGTTTAATTCCGATAAGTGATTTCCCCCTACAAACTTGATTTGGTTTAATATATGTTTCGTTGTGTTTTATGCATTCATGAATTTAAGTGAACACCACTGAGTGTGGACTGCCCTTTCAGTTTGATCCACTATCTGGGGGTCCTTAAACATGTGGACTATCTGCAGATTGGTCGTGTATTTTATTACACATCATGCGTGTCCGGTTCCGCGGCCGGAATCTCCATATATGTGGGAATCGTGTCGTGATTATATTATGTATATCGTGCATGTCGTGCGTGCTTGCTCTTTTCATTATAAATGATAGAGAAAGTATGGGCTCATTATGGAATGTAACTATTCATGATATTATAAGTATCCATGCTACCTTTGCTCGTATTTTGAAATGTACCTTAGTCATGTAACTGTTTACAATTCAACAAAATGTCTTTATATGATTATTTAAACACTTACTTACAAGCTCATGCTTAAATTGATTACCTGCCAAACCGTCGTGTTTGATCCTTGTATGTTGGTACTCAGGTACAGGTGATGTTGCCTTTAAGGAGGACCATCCGGAGGAGGCTCTTGAGCCATCCCCGGTTCGAGAGTGGCAACCCGACGATGTCAACTAGACGTCGGGCGGGTTCTTGAGTTGCGCTTCATTTTTTCATGGGTTTCCTTTGTCATTTTGAGAATTATATTGGCCTCTTATGGGATGTAACTAAACTTAACTACCTTTTTGTGCTAGTCTCATAACTTGAATTATGATGGGAATGCCATGTTAACTTCTTTCTTGTGATACTATTTCTTGATATTATTTTGTCATAACACTTAAAATTTTATTGGTGCTTATACTGGTGTGATTTACTACACGCTTCCGCAAACTTAATCGTGTGAGACAAATTCCGCGTGTTCAAGAATCCTCACCGCGGGAACCTGTGGGAAAACAAACACCAACCAAACAAACCAACGTCGCGGGCTCCGGATCCGTTCCGGGGTCGTGACAGGATTGGTATCAGAGCGGGACTTGTTTCAGGCACTTAAAAGAAACTAGAAAGGTCTTAGGAACGTGGCGAGGATTCATGAGTTCGATAGATTCGTTTGGTATAGGACCTTAGAAACCCTTATACCATTATTATTGTGTACTAACACCTTGTTTTACAGAATCATGGCTCCAAGAAATTCTCTAAACAATAATGCTTCAGGCAGTAATCAGAATGAGTCGGACACGACCAATACGCCAACAACTTACAGGAGCATGCTTCAGATGCGGTTCCATGAACCATCAGTTGAGGGACTGTCCAAGACAAAATAGGCAGAACCAGCAACGGCTGGGAGCACAACGTCCAACACCGCCACAGAATGCAATAGTTATCCAAAATCAGGCAATGCCACTTCAGCAACAAACACCACAGCAGCAACATTGACCACAACAACAGCAACAGGCCCGTTAACAAGGACAGAATCAGAATCAACGTCCCCCACAACAGAACAGAAATAGCCCACAAGGCAGGCCACAACAGGCTCAGAATAGACCACAACATCAAAGGCAAATCTATGCGGCCAATAGGGCGGATGCAGAAGCAGCAGGCAATGTAGTGGAAGGTACACTTTTTGTTTGTGGGATTAAAGCTAGGATTTTATTTGACCCTGGCTCTACACATTCATCTCTATCCCACGAATTTTCTAAATTGATAGATGTGCATGCTAGAGAACTTGAGTTCATTTTGACTGTGGCAACCCCAATAGGTAAACAAGTTATTTGTAGATCATTTTATCCTAGTTGTACAGTTCAGATAGGAGAAGTGGTCTTACCTGCAAACTTAATTTTATTGGAGATGCATGATTACGATGTCATCCTAGGGATGGATTGGTTGGCAGGATACCATGACACGATGGATTATTTCCATAAAACCCTTACCTTTAAGTTAGATGAGACACCAGCAAGAGTGTTCTTTCGGGGAGAGAGGATAAATCCTCGTACAGGGTTTGTCTCAGCACCGAAGGCTGATAAACTAATGAAAAGTGGATGTGATGCCTATTTGGCGTTTGTCACGGAGGATAAACGTGTAAAGTCCCGGGGATCCGAACCCTAGAGGGGGGGTGAATAGGGTGAGCTCCAATTATGACTAATTAAGACAAATTTTAACTTCTTAAAATCCAACTAGTCACAAGTGATGATAAACAAACAATATGCAGAAGCTAATAAAACAATCACCACAAAAGCAAGCACCACAACACAAAGGTTTATAGTGGTTCGGCCTCAATGCCTACATCCACTACCGGCTTGTGATCCAACACCCCACCGGATTTCCACTATTTATGCTTTTCAATAGGCTAAGCAATAACCTTTACAATATGCTTTTCAAGGCTAAGCAATAACCTTTACAATGATGTTTTTCAAGGCTTAACATCAACCTTTACATTATGCTTTTCTTAGGCTAAGCAATAACCTCTTCAACCAAAAGGTTGGTTATCTCACTAAGTTAGTGTCTATAATACACTTGATGGAGATTCAATTTATAGCTCATTACAATGCCTATTAAATAGGCGGATATGGAAGTGAAAATCTAATACACACACACACACTATGAATGCAAAGATGAAAGCACATGATGTGTGTGTGTG
The DNA here is from genome assembly GCA_038049695.1 of Cinnamomum chago. Taxonomy (NCBI): domain Eukaryota; kingdom Viridiplantae; phylum Streptophyta; class Magnoliopsida; order Laurales; family Lauraceae; genus Cinnamomum; species Cinnamomum chago. The sequence continues at coordinate 21,913,293 of CP142458.1, forward strand.
ATGTCCTCAATCATTTTGAAAATGAAAGCTCATGAATGTATGCCTAAGGCTTTTGAAAGTTTTAGCTCATAAAACATTTATGATTGAGGATATGCTAATCACATGTTAAAAATAACTTGTAAAAGAAATACATTTGTATCCTAAACAAGTTGTGAAAATTCAAAGACCAAAACATGTGAAGCATAGGGATGTCAATCAAATCAACCATGTAGCTCATAAAACATAAAAGATAGATTTGATTGAAGTAAGGGGACAAATCATATGTAATTATGAAAACAACTTGAAAATGATATACCTATCAAAGCAAAGCAAGTTGTGAAACTTTAAAACAATAATACATATGATTTGTAAAGTTTGTTGAATCCAAAACATAAGATACATTTGAAAGAGATTTTCTTATGATGGAAAACAACAACCAAAGATTCAACCAAGTATATGAATCATGTTACATATAATTTCAAAGGTTCTTTCATTAACATGATCTACTTAGATTTACCAAATAAAGTACTACTTGGATTGAATCAAATGGTGATGCATCCAAAACAATAGATCAATTCAAAAACATAAATATGTTAAGGATACAACAAATCATATTTTAACATGCTATTAAAGATTTACCAAAGATAAAACAAAACATGAAAACATATGATTTGTAAAGATGTTGAATCTAAAACATGAGATAGTTTTGAAAGTGATTTTCTTATGTTGAAAAACAACAACCAAAGATTCAACCAAGTATAGGAATCATGTTACATATAATTTCAAAGATTTTTCCATTAACATGATCTACTTAGATTTACCAAAGATAAAGTACTACTTGGATTGAATCAATGGTGATGTATCCAAAACAATAAATCAACTCAAAACATAAAACATGTTAAGGACATAACACTTCAAACATAGTTTATCATGCTATACAAGATTTACCAAAAGTAAAACAAAGCATGAAAACATATGATTAAGGAAAGTAGAGCCTACTTGGTGATTTAACTTCATTATTCCAAGCTTTAGCTTTCCTAATGCTCCCCTTCATCCCTTAGTTCATTCCCCTTCTACTTGCCTCAAAACCCCTCAAGGAGGGCTTATCAATCCTCAACTTTTGGCAAAGGAATGAACTCATATTTATAGCCAAAACAACCCAACGGCTAGTCCCCGGTCGACCCCATGACAGGGCCCGGTCAACCGGGCCTTCACAACGGTCAAAAAAAGATCCGTTGGAGGCCAGTGACCCTGTCACCTGCAGTGTGGCCGGTCGACCGGCCCAGAGGGACCAAAATTCCCAACTTTTGCATATTTGAAGGTGATTTCTGTGGGAACTTTTTGGGCCATTTTAATCAAGCTTAAAAACATGTTTTAAATCATTTTAAGGGTTTTTGAAACATGTAACATAAAAAGCCTAAAACATTTTGAAAGATTTAATACATAGGCTAGCTTGATTTATAAAAAACCTTTTCCAAAAAATGCATCCAAGATTAAAAACAAATCATGCATAAAACAATATTTCTTCAACTTTAAAACCAATGCATGTATAAACCAAGATTTCAAGTTTATCTAAATCAATGCAAATGTGTGTAAATCAAATGATGCTTGAATGAAATGCATCCATCAAATTGCAATCTACAAAATTCCTAACAAAACGGTCCCAAGGGGTGGAGAAGATCCCTATTGTTTGGGAATTTCCAGATGTTTTTCCGGAGGAGATTCCAGGTTTGCCACCCATCAGAGAGATTGACTTCACCATTGAGTTGTTATTGTCGCAACCCCGGACCGGGAATCCAGGATCGGGACTAATAATGGTGGTGATGGTGTGGTGAATGAATGGTTAACATGTAGAGTGTGTCATCAACGTGCATACACTTATTTAATTTCCCACAGGTGTCCGCGGTGAGGATATCACATCCATATATGAACATTTCTCTTAAGTGCGGAAGCGTGTAGAAAATCAAATATCCAGTCCATCTCAAATCATAAAGACAATAACACAAGTATGGTACCATATCAGAATGAGCAATGATCAATAACATGTTACCCAAAAGTATGTTAAAGTTTATACAAATATCGTTTAATTACATTTCCCCAAAAATAGAGGCCAACAAAGGCCAATAAAACAAAATACCAATCCAAAGAATGGTTAAACAGTTTCCCAAAACATTAGGTCTCTCATAGCAACCAAACGTCTAAATGACGTCATCAGCACGCCACCCAACTAACTGTTGCGGTTCTCTGACCGCCTCCTCAAGCTCCTCCTCGGGATAACCAACAACGCGACCTGAGTACCAAAGAGTAGGTCAAACATGACGGTTTGGCAATTGGATTAAAATACAATGACAATATGATAATGAATGAATTTACCTTCAAAACATTTAAAACCTGTCTCAATAATAATTTCCATGAAAAGATAAAACATTTATCCAAACACATGTAGACATTATAAAACATGCAAGGTAACCAAAGAAACGGGAAACAAGCAAGATGGCGACCACACGAAGCTAAGTCCTCTATCACTAAAGTGATAGAGCAATAACTAGGCACTGATCTCAGTCACTCGAGGTGAGGAGAAACAGTGGATCTTATAAATACATATACATATACATATATATATACTATACATGACCATGGTAGAGAGCCGGGCATCGGGAACCACAGTAGCAATCTGCGGCATCGGGACAAGACCACGGTAATAACCGGGTAGCGGGATCCAAACTGTAGCTGGCGAGACAAGAGGGGGATCTCTAAGTCGGTGGATCACACCAACAGGGTTATCCAAGCTTAGTGGTACCGACTCATAGGTCAAACCACAAATCGAGACATATGCAAGTAAACCAAATGCAATTAAATAAACGGGCAGGACTGGGGTGCTCAAGGGCACACTATCATTTCATGTGGTGCAATGCACTTTTAGACAAGTAACTATTTCAAGTTTACTTCAATGCTTTCGGGAAAACAAGACATGTGGTACAAATCGCGGGAACAGTGAAATACAATAGACAATTGAAATTTCGGGTAAAGTGTCGGGTTCAAGATTTATTGGAGTGGATAGGGACCCCGTATGTCAACTTAATAACAATTTGGTACTCTTTGAGTTTGGGGACATTTCAGGCTCCTTATACACTTTGAAGTTTCAAAAACTTTGAATGAAATCTTCGTGATGTGGTTTCTTCCTCAAATGGCCTCATACAATGCTTAATAAATCCTCTTGACATAGAGGGGTTCTCAATGGATAGTCCCAAAACATTTAAACAACTCATCTTTATCCCAAACATAGCCCATGATAGACCAACCTCATCGCTCGAGCGAATCAGAGAGTTCGCTCGAGCGAGGAGCTCTCTGGAATGGCTGTCTGGGTGGGTTCGTTCGACCGGAGTTTGGGTCGCTCGAGCGAACTCATTGGCTCGAGCGAATTATTAAGTGCGCTCAAACTAACGACTCTCTGGAACAAGTTATAGGATGTCCACTCGAGCGACCAAGGGTCCGCTCGAGCGACCAAGCTACTGGAATGCTCCGAACTCTTTTCTGGACAGGTCGCTCGAGCGAAGTGTCATGTTCACTCGAGCGAACTGTCCAGAAACTGAATCCAGGGCAGTTCAGCTCCTCTCTAACTCTTCCTTCTACAACCTCTTTCTAGCCACTTTTATACATCCAATGAGGAGTCTAATACTTCATTCAAATCACATCAAATCTTTCACAACATCCATCCCATTCTCCTCCATCATCATCACATTCAACACGAGGAAAGAAAGAAGGAAACCATTTCACATAAGAGTGCATATGTAACAAAACAAGAGGAAATTAAATGCTATGAACCAACACATCTTTATGACCATAAATGCATCCTTTAATACTCCATCATGAACATTTATTTCAAAGCAAAGCAATAAATAGGCATAAATGAAAATGATCAAAATCAATGAAAGCTTATGAAACATCAATCATCCGCTTGCCTTGGTCTCTAATAAGAAAATCAAGCTCTAACAAGTCCTTCAAATCAAAGGTCCAAGCTACAAGGAAGATCCCAAAATAAAACCCTAAAATGGTCAAACAATGAAATAGAAAAGGGAACTTTACAATAATGAAGGTGACGCTTCTCTAGGGCTAGAGGAACACAAATCTAGAAGAAGAGAATGATTACTTACTTGTAAGGTCCTCTAATGGACAAGGTGAGCTCAAAGGAAGTCTTGTAATGGAGGGTTTTCTCTAGCAATGGTATCAATAGAGAGCTATGGTGATGAGGAAGAAGATGATGATCTCCACTTTTCAAGTTGTGCAAGGTTGGTGGTGGATTTGGTGATGGAAGGCAAGAGCAAGAAGGAGGCAATGGAAACCCTAGGTTCTCACTCTCTTGTGCTGGAAAAAGGGAAATGAAAGGGGAAGGGTTTCCTTATAAACAAGTGGGGAGTGGGCTCCACCACTAGCAATCTAATTGGGTTGAAATCATGGTTTCGGGGCTTCTAATGAATTCAGCGAAGAAGAGAAAAGTGATCGTCGAAATATCTAGTTTCCAAAAAGTATATGTTTCGCGGGTTTCGGGGATATTAAGTTTTGGGTACAGATTTAGTACACAATGACTGTTTTGCCCTCAAGGCTATAAAATCGGGTTTCGAGATCTCGAACTGGGACGGGATCAACATGAAAGTTGTAGGAGTTAACAATACAAATAAAACGGGGTTAAAACAATGAACGCAAAAACCTCCGATAAATCCCCAAGCGCATGCAAGGTCATAAAAATGAACCCCTAAAAGGCCCCACTAATCACAAAGCAATCAAAATTCCCCAAAACTAAATCAAAAGCTATTCCAAACCCAACTTAGCCAAAATCACTAATCAAGCTTAGAACTAACACACGACTTAATTAGTACTAAACGAGTTCACTCGGGTCGGGGTCTTACAGTTACTAGGGACCGCTCCGATTTCGATTGCACCATATCGTATGGCTCCGACAGAATTGGGAGAATTGAAGATTTAGTTGCAAGAATTATTAGACAAAAGTTTTGTGAGATTGAGCAATTCACCATGGGGAGCTCCAGTCTTGTTTGTCAAGAAGAAAGATGGTTCGATGAGAATGTGTATTGATTACAGGAGATTGAATCAAATGACCAACAAGAACAAATACACATTGCCAAGAATAAACAAATTGTTTGATCAATTGCAAGGTTCTTCATACTTTTCGAAGATTGATTTGAGATCCGGTTACCATCAGCTAAGAGTCAGAGAATCAGATGTATTGAAGACAACTTTCCGAATAAGATATGGCCACTATGAGTTCTTAGTTATGCCATTTGGGTTGACCAATGCACCGGCAGTGTTCACGGCATTGACGAACAAGATATTTGCATAGTATCTGGATCAGTTTGTGGTAGTTTTTATCGACGACATTTTGGTGTACTCTAGGACCAAAGAAAAGCATGAAGAACACTTAGGATAGCACTACAACTTTTGAGAGAGAATCAGCTATATTCGAAGCTCAACAAGTGTGAATTCTGGCTAGAGCAAGTAGCATTTTTGGGACAAATCATCTCCAAAGAAAGACTGTCAGTAGATCCGTCCAAGATTGAGGCAGTAGTGAAGTGGGAATGACCGAAGAATGTGACAGAAATCAAAAGTTTTCTGGGATTGGCAGGCTACTACCGGAGGTTTGTACAGGGATTTTCGTCGATTGCATCACCATTGACGAAGTTGACAAGGAAGAATGTGCCATATGTGTGGACAGATCAGTGTGAGGCTAGTTTCCAAGAACTGAAAATGAGATTGACTACAACACCAGTCCTTACTTTACCACCCGGAAGCGGCAGTTTTACCATTTTTACCGATGCTTTGAATGTCGGACTTAGTTGCATATTAATGCAAGATGGAAAAGTTTTTGCATATGGATCCGGATAGTTGAAAGATCACGAGAAGAACTATGCCACCCATGATCTTGAGTTAGCAGGGGTCGTCTTTGCATTGAAAATGTGGAGACATTACCTCTATGGAGAGAAGTTCGAAGTCCACTCCGATCACCACGCTTGCAGTATTTGTTTTCTAAGAAGGAATTGAACATGAGGCAGAGAAGATGGATGGAATACATCAAAGATTATGATTTTCCAATCAAGTACCACCCGGGGAAAGCGAATGTAGTTGCTAATGTCTTGAGCAGAAAATCAGTAGGCATGCCAAATTTAAGTGGCACTTGTATTTTTGAGCAATTCGAAGAGTTGAGAATAGACCTACAACCACTGAGGAAGGATGTATTGTTAGATAACATGTCAGTGTCAGAGCCTTCCTTCACTCAGAAGATCAAGGATGGTCAGTTGCAAGATCCAGAGTTGGCCAAGATTTCAGAGCATATAGCAGACCGTCCTAATTTTCGTATTGTCGGAGGAGTTTTGTACTACCATGACCGTCTATGCATACCTAACATTGAAGATTTGAGGAATGACATTATGACTGAGGCTCACGGTACAGAGTACTCTATGCATCTAGGCAGTACGAAGATGTATCAAAACTTGAAGGGTAGATTTTGGTGGAATAATATGGAAAGAGAGATTTTAGCGTTTGTCTCCCGTTGGATGACTTGTCGGTTGATTAATCAGAGCATTAGAAGCCTCCAGGGTTGTTTCAACCATTAGTGTCACGCCCCGGGACCGAGGCCCTGATAATCAAGTCCTTAATCCGGGGGACGTGGCGCGACGGGTTAGAAAATTCCGCCCGCACACGCTATTTATTTTCCCACAGGATTCCGCGGTGAGGATTCGAGACGATCCATCACAACCAATTAATCGAATTCACAACAAATAATAATATGCGGAAGCTTGTAGCAAAACAAAAACCAAATGAGATATAAGATAATTGCACAAATTTTGTATCAAAAGAGAAATATATAAAGGGTATAACCCAAAGTTAGTTAAAGTTGTGAGGATCACAAAAGTATATTTAATTTATACATCTCAAAAGAAGACTGATGAGGTCATAAACTAAGTTCCCAAAATGTCATCCCAGCTCAAATTCCAACACGACGTCTACATGACATCGTTGGGCTGCCACTCGAGCTCCACTGGCGGCTCTACCGCCTCAATCATGTGCTCCGCCTCAAAATCTGCGGGTCCGACATCTGACACCAATCAAAAGAGTATCAAACAAGACGGTCTGGCAAGTGAACAAAGCAGATAAAGTATGCAAGTTTTATAAATGTCATATTTAAAATCATAAAAATACAATTGAAACGAAACATATATAAAGTGTAAACCAAATGAACCAAATCTATACAAATGAAAGAATTTCATAGTTTAAATGTTTCAAACTAACTGACAAATAATCGAAATATTGGCAAACCACATTTAGCTAAATTCTCCTATTACCGAAGTAACAAAAGCACACAGACAAATAACCGTTGCCATATAAAATGGCCGGAACAGACAGACAGAAGCCGTTGCCACTACTCGTGGGACCGGAATACAGAACTGTTGCCATGGCCGGAGCAAACAAACAGAATCCAAACCGCAGTTGGAAAATAATTTTAAGATCCCAAGCCGGGTGATCAGCCCAACTAGGTGACCTAAGTTTAGTGATGAAATTCAAAACCAAAACCTGAATCGATACAATTCAAATCATAGTAATACATTTCCAAAATCGATAAAAGGAACTACTCCAGACAAATACATAGTGACAAATTCGAACGAATCAAATGAGTAGCCTTACCGATGTTTCTAAATGTGGCAAACCACTCAAATCTATTTCAAAACAATTTCTAGAAAGTGTACAAATTTTCTTAATGTAAGACCCCGACCCGAGTGAACCCGATTAGTGCTAATTAAGTTATGTGTTAGTGCTAAGCTTGATTAGTGATTTTGGCTAAGTTGGGTTTTGGTATAGCTTTGATTCTAGTTTGGGTTACTTGGCTTGTTTTGGTTGCTAGTGGAGCCCTTTGGGGGTTCCCTTTTCGGCTTTGCATTAACTTAGGTAATTTTTCGGAATTGTTTTGAATTGCGTTCTTGGCCCGTTGCATTCATCTTGTTGAATCCTACAACTTTCATGTTGATCCCGTATCCATTCGAGGCCCTGAAACTCGATTTTCAAGCCTAAAGGGGCAAAACAGCCCTTTTATACTAAATATGTACCCAAAACTTGATATTCTCGAAACCCGCGAAACATATACTTTTTAGAAACTAGAAATTTCGATGATCATTTCTTCCTTCTTCGTCGAATCCATCCGAGGTCCCGAAAGAGATGATTTCAGCTAAACAAGCTCCTTTAGTTGTGGGACCCAACCCCTCATTGTCAACAAAGAGAAACCCACTTCCTCATTCATTTCATTCTCCATCGTTCCAGTACAGCCACTGAACCTAGGTTTTCTCCTGCTTTTCTCTTCTTCCTCTTGCTTCTCCATCTCCAATCCACACCAAGAGTTCATCAAACAAGAAATGAAGATCACCAACCTCTCCCTCAGCTTGCAAGCTTCATCTTGATACCATTTTTGGAGAAAGCCATCAACCTTGAGATCTTCTTTGAGCTAGCTCTATTCATTTGAAGGTCATCCAAGTAAGTAATCCTCCCCATCTCCTAGATTAGTGGTCTTCTAGCCCTTGTGAAGCTTCATTTGCATTATTGAAAGTTTTATCATTTTCATTCTTTGTGTAACCCATTTTAGGGTTTGTTTTAGGGGTTTTTGATTGTAGCTTGGATTTGAGCTATAGAGGTGATTAGAAGCTTGGTACAGCTAGCTTGGACTTGAGGAAAGTGAATGATTGGGTGTTTTAAGTTTTAAATGGTTTGGTGAAGCATTTATGGATTTTCATGCTTTCATTAATGTGTTTATGGTTGAAATAAATGCCCTTATTGCATATTGATAACCTCATTTAATGTCTTCCAAAACATGAGTTAATGTCTTCTTGTATCTAGTATTATGTGGTTTTTATATGTGTTGGAAGGAGGGAATAAGAGCAGGACCAAGGCCACTGCAGAACAGCGCCTGGGAGCTATTCGCAGTGTTCCCGGTCGACCTGGCGAGGTTGGTCGACCTGGGACACACTAACGAAAAGTCAGGCACCCATTTAAAGTTACAACTCCCGGTCGACCTGGCCATGGCCGGGCCAGGTCGACCGGCCCAACTAAGAATTTCCTGCTGAGTGGAAATTTCTCCACCTGTTTAGAATGGTTTTAGGTGGGACCTTGGTGACCCTTTTTGGACTGTTTTGGACTATGTGTGAGAATGTCTTTTCCGACACTCCTCACGGTTGGTTTAGTGGCATCGAAGTTCAATCCATTTCAATCTTGAACGGGATGGAACGACGCGATATCTCCTTTATATCTAAACGCAAAGTCTATTTCCTTGGTTATCGCGAATCCTATCCTTTTCGATGACTGAGTAGGTTGCTCGATGTTTCCGGATTAACGTCATGCCTAGGATGGACCGTTTATAGTCTTGATTTTTCTATTGTAACATCTATTACTATCCATAAGCTCGTTTAAAGTTTTGAAAATCTTAAAAGTGCATAAGGAGCCCGGAATGTCTTCAAACTCAAGGAGTACCAAGTCTTTATTAAAATCGACATACGGGACCCCTATTAACTTAAATAAATCTTGAAACCAACATTTTCCCGAAGTTGTTATAGTTCATTATATTTCTTCATTTCCAAGATTTACATTACATGAGTTGTTTTCCCGAAAGAATGATAGTTATATTAGTAACATTGACTTGTCCTGAAGAGTATTGCCCGACACGAAATGAAAGTTATGCATTTGATCGTATTCTTGCCCCGTTCATTTATTTACTTGAACTTGATGTATTTCTCATGTCTCGATTTGTGATTTAACCTATGAGTCGGCATCACTAAGCTTGGAAAACCTTGTCGGTTTGATCCACCGACTTAGAGATCCCTCTCCCGTCCCGCCAGCTGCAGTTTGGATCTCGATACCCGGTTTATTACCGTGGTCCCGTCCCGATACCCGGTTCACTACCGTTGTCCCGTTCCCGTATATTTATATTGTATATATGATTTGCGTTGAGACTCCTCACCTTATGTGACTGAGATCAACGTCTTGTTATACTTTTGTCACTTTAGTGATAGAGGACTTAGCTTTATGTGATTGTCATCTTGTTAGTTCCCGATTCCTTGGTTACCTCATATGCTGTATCTTGTTTACTTGTTTTCTAGCAATTGATTTATCTATTTTATGAGAGTTCTTGCTTAAACAGATTTCTATGCTTTTCAAGATATTTCATTTATTATATGTTGTTCTATCCTTTCACTCTCTTGCCAGACCGTCGTGTCTGACCCATTTGCTTTGGTACTCAGGTCCCGTTGCCGGTTTCCTTGAGGAGGACCCAGAGGAGGCGGTAGGTGAGCCGCAACCTCCAGTCGAGTGGTGTGCTGACGATGTCATGTAGACATCGGGTTGCTACGAGAGGCGTATCATTTTGAGGAGAACTATTTAACCATTCTTTTGGGTTATTATTTTGTTATATTGGCCTTTGTTGGCCTCTAATTTTGGGGAATGTAACTAAATGATCTTGTGTTAAACTTTAACTACTTTTAGGAAACATGTTATAAATCATTGCTCATTCTGATACATTTTTGATACTTGATGTTAATGCTTTCATGACTAGAGATAGTCTGACTATTTGATTTGCTACATGCTTCCGCACTTAAAAGAAATATTCATTGATGGTTGTGATATCCTCACCGCGGACACCTGTGGGAAATTAAATAAATATATGTTATCATTTAAACAGAAGTTATGGTTTCCTCCACCACTAATAATGTCCCGACTCCGGATCAGTTCCGTCGGGGGCCCGGTCCGAGGTCGCGACACTTAACTTGGAATGAATTAATGTATAGTGGTTTAATGGTTTACCACAGGTCGTCTTGACATACACTTAGTCCCTTAATGTCGATAATATATCCGGAGCTTGGTGCCACTGAAGATCTCCGACAATTAAGGATATAAAGTGTGTATTAAGACTTAATTAAATTTCCCGGGTAATTTTAACATCAAACAATTCCATCATTTTTCCCATTTAAATTTCACGATTTAAGGTAATTCGATTCAAGGTATACATCTCATACTACTATGCTTCAATGGGTTTAAATGGGCTTCAAATAGTGGTGAAAAAGGGCTGAAATGGGCTGGAAAACAGCCCAGGAATTGGCTGAATTGGGCTGGAAAACAGCCCAGAAATTGGGCCTGAAATGGCCTAGAAAACAGCCCAGAAATTGGGCCTGATATGGGCTGAAAACAGGCCTGAAATTGGGCCTGAAAACAGTTTGAAAACTGCCCAGAAATGAGGCCTGAAATTGGCCTGGAAACTGCCCAGAAAACGGGCCTGCAATCAGCTTGTAAACTACCCAGAGTTGGGCCTGAAACAGGGGCCAGGCCCGCTCGAGCGGCCCTGCTCTCTGGCTGGGCTGCTGCCAGGCAGAGCCATGGCCCACTCGAGCGGACTGGGCTCTGCACGCAAACCTGCACTGTTTTCTTCTTCCTTTTGCTTTTGTTTTAGAATTTCCCTCCTCCTTTCCATTCCTTTGCATTTCCATCTTCCAACTACAATCTTCTGTACTTCTATCAACATCCAGTCAACTCCATCCAACCACATTAATCATTTTCATTCCAATGACCATCACCAAACAAGAGTTCAAGCTGAAATGTGTTTAAAAAAAAACAGAGCTTGGAGAACCCATTTTTCAACATTGTAAAATAGTGACAGATCATGACTTTATGCACTAAAATAGTAACCATTTCCTGCATGAAAATCACATACAATCTGATTTCAAATCATGGAGAGAACAACCATTCCAAATCTAAGATAATAATTCAACAAAACTTTGAGAAGAAGACCCATTTGTTTACATGCATTCAAATCTAATTTATTCACTTGCCTCTAGTCCAAAGGAAAGGTCTCAAACACACTCTAAAGAAGCTCCCAAACACAGTAGCTCCAATCTACACCAAAATCCATGGAAAAACCCATTCAAGAAATTCATTATTTGAAAAGGGAAGGAGCTCTCAAAGAGCCTCCTTGCATGCATGAAAAAATGACTCTTGTGCGGGGGGATCTCGTAATCTCGGGTTTAGGTGGAGCCATCACCCAGTCTCGGTTCCCTTGGTCTCGGCACCGCCCAAGGTCGGCCCCAGCATCACCTCGGAAGACCATGAAGCGAGTCTCGGTGGCTACATCACGACTCCCCTGCCCGATCTCGGCCCCTGTCATTCAGCCATAAATGCAGCCATAAATGCTCCGCCGTGGCGGGGACGGCTTGCTGACAGGCGGAGTGGGCGCCGGGCGAAGATAAGGAGCACGCCTTATCTAGAGTCATGTCCGTAGGCAAGGGCGATGGTACGATGGGACATCCCCTTTTCACCTACCCCCACCCAGGAGATAAGGGTACGCTCTGATAGGACTCCCGTCCCCTCAAGGGAACAGTCTAATGATGACTTTCATGACTATATATTGCATGAGAGGAAACCACGTAAGGTACACACGATCTCCCCCCTCCCAGACCATTATTCTTCCTCCATCTCTTTCAGTCCTTACACTAACTTGAGCATCGGAGCGCCTTCGGCTGCCTAGAGCTAGGGGCTCTGACTCGTTATCATTCTCTTTCAGGTCGTTGGAGGCTTGATCCTTTCCCTCTAATCTTCAAATCAGCAGCTTGATCCTCCCTTAACTAAGTCCGTAATTTTTAGGCACTTACAGTTGGCGCCGTCTGTGGGAACAGGATTTGTGCCAAAACCTCTACAGAAGTCATGCCTCTAAAGACCAGATACGGTGGCGGAGGACCGCCAAAGTCTTGGAAAGCGTCGTCCTTCCCACTGCCGGAGCAACCTTCGTTTCCACCATTCTTGCAACCGCAGCCGTCCCAGCCTGCGCACCTGGAACCAGCCCCTGGCCTTCGTTCTGCTCTTCTTCCCCCTCCGGAACCGACAGGGGTTCCTCGCATCAGGCAGGAGGCACCGGAGGTCCCACGCCAGAGGAGGTCTGGAGGAAAGTCAGGTGCCGCGTGCCGGGAGGCCGTCGTCCAGTCGGGCTCCTCATCTCGGTCCATGACTGCACGACTCCGCCAGGACAGCCGTCGCGAGGCCCCTCTCCACCCTGGTGATCAGTCGTGAAGGGGCCCGCAGCAGAATGCCTCCATGTCGGATCATCGACGGCGAGGCAGGACCCCTGTCAGGGCGATATCCCATCAGTCCCACCGTCACACTCGCGACGACGGCCAGTCCTTCCATCATACCTGGGGGACGAGAAACGGTGATCCTCTGCTTAAAGAGCCTGATGCCCAGAATCAGGCCCTCCAGGAGAAGGAGGACTCGATCCGTCGTCTCCGGGAACAGTCGAGGGCAAACGATAGGAGATCTCGTGGCCCACCCCTCAGGCGACAAACGAAACACCCAGGTCACCAAGACCTAAGACAGGTCCTCGACGACAGGAGAAGATCTCGATGCGAAGAGGAAGGCTCAAGCAGCAGTCACCTGCCTAGCGGCCTCGGGGGATCACGGCGCGAGCCAGAGTCCCCGAAACCAGACAACCAGACGGACCTCACGGAGTTGCTGGACCACTACGTAAAACAGGAGGTCCAGGCTCGTTTGGCCGAGATCAGGTACGCCCGAGATCAAACAGATGAACACGAAGAGAACGACCAGGGGATGTCCCCTTTCTCGCAGGAGATTAAAGATTTCCCTCTCCCTGAAAGGTTTAGCGTCCCGAGGTTCGTCCTCTATGATGGGACCTCGGACCCCGAGGCACATCTGCGGCATTTCACTCAGCGGATGTCGGTGTGGGGGGATGTCGGTCTCCTGAACTGTAGGGTCTTCTCGTCCAGTCTCGGCGACCTCCCACTCCAGTGGTTCTGTGCACTCCCCCCGGGGTCGATCACAAGCTGGCGGCAGCTCCGGAACTCCTTCCTCGGGAAATTTCAAGCACATCGCGTCATCCCGAAGACGGATAGTAATCTCATGGCAATCCGGATGAAGGACGGTGAAACTATCACTAACTTCGCCAGGAGATTCTGGACTACATACAGCCAGATCACCGACGCCAACGATGAAGTGGCTATCATGTGCTTCCGGGAAGGGTTACTCCCGGGGAACGACCTCCGTAAGGACCTGGTTCGAACCCCCGTTACCACGATGAAGGCACTGATGATAAGGGTGAAGCAGTACGTAGAGCAGGAAGAAGATGAAGCGCACGGCAAGGAGCGGTTCGGGTTCCCGCAGAAGGACCTAGCCTCCCGAAAGGAGGGGGCGTTCCCCAGGCCAAGGTCGGATAAAAGGAAGCCCGCCCGCTCTTTCTCAATCTCCTCGGACAGCGGCAAGAAACCGAGGTTCCAGCCCCCCGAGCCCGCCGGTGACCCTTACAGAGCCATCAGCATCGTATTTAAAGAGCCTATTTACAGGATTCTGAGCAAGATCAAGGCAGAACCTTACTTCTAATGGCCACGGCCGATGGCGAGCGACCCATCCACCCGAGAGCGGAGCAAGCACTGCTCCTATCACAAGAAGCACAGGCATATGACCGAGGACTGTTTTGCTCTAAAATCCCATCTCGAAAAGCTCGCCAAGGACGGACACCTCCAGGAGTACATCAAGAAGGGAGAAAGGGTCAACCGATCTCAGCAGCACACTCCATCCAATGATGATCAGGACAACGACGGGCCAATAGGGGTCGTCGACGTCATTCACCTGGCCCCCACTCCCATCCAAGGAAGTCATCAGTCCCGGTCAGAGGCAAGGAAGTCCGCCCATGGTAAGCAGCTGATGTCGGCAGAGTTGGAAAGCGTTCCGAAAAGAGCCAAGAGGGACAAGCCCAAGATCTGGTTCTCGGACGAAGACCTGAGAGGAGTCCAGCTTCCACACAATGACGCCCTCATCCTCACCCTACGGCTCAATAACTACACCATGAAGCGCGTCCTTGTGGATCCCGGGTGCTCATCCGAGATCCTCTATTTTAGCTGCTTTAAGCAGATCGGCATAACCGAGGCCGATCTGAAGGAGGCACACATCCCCCTGATAGGATTCAGCGCCAAGCCAGTGTATCCCAAGGGGAGGGTCTCGCTTGAGGTCCGGATAGGCGGGGCCACGAAGATGGCGGACTTTATGGTGGTGGACGTACCATCCCCCTACAATGTGATAATGGGACGAAGTTGGCTGCATGCAATGGAAGCAGTACCTTCCACCCTTCATCAAAAACTCAAATTTCCATTCGAGAAGCCTGGTGGGGTGGTCGAGATAGTGACAGTGTTGGGGAACCAACAGATGGCCAGAGAGTGCCTCATGGCCGTGACCCCTGGAGAAGTGGAGCCACAACAAGTGCATATGGCCGAGTTCGAGGCTGAAATTGGGGATGTCGGGAGGACAGCAGGACAGAAAAGCATAGAGGACCTCACCGAGGTCAGAATCGATCCCGAAGACCCTAAGTGTTATTTCCTGCTCGGGACCCAGCTTCCCGACAATGAGAAGGCCGAGCTGCTAGACTTCCTACTACAAAACACGGATGTCTTCGCTTGGACTCCGTACGAGATGCCCGGGATCGACCCCGAAGTCATGTGCCATAGCCTGAATATGGATCCTGGACACAAACCCATTGTGCAGAAAGCTCGCAGGACAGGGGTCCCAAAGACAGAAGCAGTAGTCGAGGAGGTGGAGAAACTCCTTGAAGCTGGGGCAATCCGCGAAGTGCACTATCCCCAGTGGCTCGCCAACACGGTGGTGGTAAAGAAGAAGAGCGGCAAGTGGAGGGTCTGCGTGGACTTCACCGACCTCAACAAGGCATGCCCCAAGGACATTTTCCCCCTGTCCAAGATTGACCAGATGATTGACGCCACCTCGGGACATGATAGAATGAGCTTCTTGGATGCCTACTGAGGCTACCATCAGATCCCACTGCACGGGCCTGACGAGGAGAAAACTGCATTCATAACACCTCGAGGCATCTACTGTTACAAGGTGATGCCCTTCGGGCTGAAGAATGCGGGGGCAACATATCAGAGGCTAGTCACGAAGATGTTTCGCAGCCAGCTCGGGAAGACGATGGAAGTCTACATCGACGACATGGTGGTCAAATCTAAAAAGTCCCAGGACCATCTGACGGACCTGCGCCAGACATTCGCTGTCCTCAGAAAGTTCCAGCTCAAACTAAACGCTTCCAAGTGCGCGTTTGGTGTCGGGTCTGGCAAGTTCCTGGGAAGCCTAGTGACCAGAAGAGGAATCGAGGCAAACCCGGAGAAAATCGCAGCTATACAGGCTATCCAGAGCCCGACCTCGGCCAAGCAGGTCCAAAGACTTATAGGGATGGCTGCTGCACTCAATCGCTTCATCAGTCGAGCCTCGGACAAGTGTCGCCCTTTCTTTCAGCTCCTGAAGAAAAGCTCCAAGTTCCACTGGACTCTTGAATGCGACCTGGCACTAGAAGCGCTCAAAAGGTACCTCTCCTC
Source organism: Cinnamomum chago (assembly GCA_038049695.1). Lineage (NCBI taxonomy): Eukaryota > Viridiplantae > Streptophyta > Magnoliopsida > Laurales > Lauraceae > Cinnamomum > Cinnamomum chago. The sequence continues at coordinate 21,929,696 of CP142458.1, forward strand.
ACCACCACTATTGTCCACTCCGTCGCAAGACGATTTTCTCTATCTCTACCTTGCAGTCTCAGATCATGCGGTGAGCTCGGTGCTAGTTTGAGAAAGCGACAAGCAGCAATATCCCATCTATTACACCAGCAAAACCTTGCTCGACTCCGAGACTAGGTATCTGCCACTCGAAAAGCTGGCACTAGCACTGATCAGCGCCTCCCGCAAGCTCTCCCATTACTTACAGACGCACATGGTAGTGGTCGTCACGGAGTACCCACTCAAATCACTCTTTAGGAAGGCGGACTTTTCCGGCAGAATCTCCAAGTGGGCCGTTGAATTAGGCCAGTTCGACATCCAGTATCAACCCAGAACAGTAAAGTGCAGGTCCTGGCAGACTTCGTCGTCGTATTCACCTCTCCTAGTTCGGCACCGACATCGCTCGATACCGAACTAGGGGACCCCAAGGGCAACGGTGAAGCTGAGACCGAGGCCGTGGGAGATCAATCCTGGATAAAATTCCTCGAGTCGGCTTGGAAAGTCTTCGTTCATGGATCATCAACATCCAAGAGAGCAGGCGCCGGCGTTGTCCTTCAATCCCCAGAAGGACTAGTCATTGAGCAAGCACTGACCCTGGACTTCAAGGCATCAAATAATGAAGCGGAGTGCGAAGCGCTGATTGCGGGTCTCGGTAGCGCAAAGATACTGGGGGCACGTCGGCTGGTAGTCTTCAGCGACTCCCAGTTGGTGACGAACCAGCTGAGCGGAGATTACCAGGCCCGAGACGGGAGGATGGCGGCCTACCTAGCCCATGCCAGGCAGCTCCTCTCCCAGTTCGAAACAGTCGAACTCAGGCAGATCGGCAGGGAGTCCAACTGCCACGCAGACGCCCTGGCCAACTTGGCCTCGGCCGTAGAGGCAGGGAAAAGAAGAACGGTTGATGTGGGGACATTAGAAAGGCCGAGCATAGAACTCCTTCCTGTTCAGCAAATCTTATGCACCAATCTCGGCCCAAGCTGGATGGATCCGATCGTAACATTCTTGAAGGAGGACAAGCTCCCCGAGAACAGGAGTGAAGCTCACAAAGTCAGGGTGAAAGCGGCTCACTTTTGGTTGTCCCCAGATGAAAAACTCTACAGGAAATCCTACTCTGGACCATATCTCCAATGCGTTCATCCGAGTAAGGTGGAAGACTTCCTCTTTGAGATCCACGAGGGAATCTGTGGAAGCCACATCGGAGGAAGATCACTGGCATACAGAGCTATTAGCCAGGGCTATTGGTGGCCCTGTCACGCCCCCGAACCGGAACCCCGGGGGCGGGATTGGGATTAAGCATAAATATATTTTACTTCTCCCAGGATCCGCGTGTGTGAAGACAACACATTCTGAATATTTTGCGGAAGCTTTCGTGGTGTTGCGACCCGAAGTTCGTGGCCATCGGATTCCGCGTCGCATTCAACCTTTAGCATATAGCTATCATATCGAGAATCATACCAGACTGGAGTAACCATCACAATAAATTACGGAGCTGACAGTGACAGGATATTACATTCCCAAATATATGTTCAAGTTACAAATTATCAATGTACATTAATTAAATCCCAAGAAAAGGCTAATAAAAGCCATACAACAATAAGCTATAAACTACTACCCAAATGTGACGTAGCTCCGATGTCAAGCTCAATGTCTACATGACATAGCCGACAAACAACCTGCAGCATGGCTCCACAGCCAACAAACACTCAACTCGGGGCAAAGAAGTCTGAACCTGAGTACCAAAAGTAGTGGGTCAGACACGACGGTCTGGCAGGTGGATGAAAAGATCACCAATATACTAAAGAGTAAAACATATGATACATCATGCTATTTGATTAAAATGCGACATATAATTGAACGGGTGCAAATTAGAGAATCTCTGTCAAAACATGTATTCATTGCAAGTGCGGGTAAAACAGGAAGATCTAGTAAAACATATGTTCATTTACATCATCTATCAAAGCATAGATATTTGACAATCGGGTGTTCGTGGAAAACATGTATAAATATGGCTATCCGGAAAACAAACGTTCATTCGAGACATCGGTAAAAACATAAACATACAACACCCGGGTATTCATTTAAAGCATGTATAAATCTAGAAATCTGACAAGGCTAGTGTTCATTTAAACATATTTCAAAGCATGGATATTTAAAAAATCGGGTATCATTTAAAACAGGTGTAAATGTAGGGATCTGGCAAACAAGTGTCATTTGAAATACATATCAAAGCATGGGTATTTCACAAATCGGGTAATCATTTAAAACAGGTTTAGACATGGGAATCTAGCAAAACGCGTATCATTTAAAACAAAACACGGATATTTAACAATTCAGGTCTTCATTTAAAACATGTGCAAAAGCATGGATATTTAGCAAATCTGGTATTCATTTGAAACACGTATAAACATCGGGATCTAACAAAACGAGTGTCATTTAAAACGCATTCCAAAGCATATAAATCGGGTATTCATTTTAAAACATGTGTAATCGTATAAATCTAGCAAAACCATCGATCGTTGGAACCATATGTAAAAGCATGGGTATTCACTCAACCGGCATTCATGTAAAACATGTACGTGTGCAAATGACATAAAACAATATAATAGAGACTGAATTTACAATGGAGAGCATTAACACTTATCTAAATAACAACTTTCATAAAAGCAATGAATCATTTATCTGAAAACAAGTAAGCAATATAAACCATGTCGGGTGTCCAAGGAATCGGGAACTGGCAAGATGGCAATCACAAGAAGCTAAGTCCTCTATCACCGAAGTGACAAGAGCGGGACGTTGGTCTCAGTCACACAAGGTGAGGAGATACAACGTAAATCATATATACAATAATAAATATACGGGAACGGGGCCACGGTAGCGAACCGGGTATCGGGACGGGACCACGGCAATAACCGGGTATCGGGATCCAAATTGCAGCTGGCGGGACGGGAAAGGGATCACCAAGTCGGTGGATCAAACCGACAAGGTATCCAAGCTTAGTGATGCCGACTCATAGGTCAAAACCAATCAAGACATATGCAAGTAAATCAAGTACAGTAAATAAAGACAATCGGGCAAGACGGGGGTGCTCAAGGGCACGCTATCATATCATATCGGGCAATACATTTCGGGACAATTAACTGTTACTAAAGTAACTTCAAATGCTTTCGGGAAAACGAGTCATGTGATACAAATCTTGGAAATAAGGTAAAACAATGAACTATAACAAGTTTCGGGTAAAAATATAAATTTCAAGATCTAATTAAGTGAATAGGGGTCCCGTATGTCGATTATAATAATTACTTGGTACTCCTTGAGTTTGAAGACATTTCGGGCTCCTTATGCACTTTTACTATTTTTACAACTTAAATGGAGCTTATGGTTATAACTAGATGTTATGATAGAGAAATCAAGACTAATAACGGTCCATCCTAAACAAGATGTTAACCCGGAACCATCGAGCAACCTACTCAGTCATCGAAGGGAATAGAACTCGCGATACCAAAAGAAATAGACCTGTGTTTAGATATAAAGAAGATATCGCGTCGTTCCATCCCGTTCAAGATTGAAATGGATTAACTTTGATGCCTCCGAACCAACCGTGAAGAGCATCGGCTCAAGATGTCCTCACATATGGTCATATGAGTCCAAGGGGAGGGGGTAGCCAAGGTCCAAAAATAAACAAATGTCAAAATTCACCGGACATCGGTCGATCGGTCGAAAAAACCTTACAGTTAAAAGTCAGTCCGATCGATCGGTCTGCACGTCCGATCGATCGGACCTGGGCGTAGTGCAGGTCCGGGAACTTTGATTTTTCTCCTTTTCTTTCCTTTCCTTCCAACATATAATCAATCACATAGAACTATACATAAGGAGACTTAATACATGTTTTCAAGACAATAAAATGAGCTAAAGAGCTCCTCATTTCAAGTTTTCCCCTTTCCATCCTTTTCCATTCACAATTCATCTCAAAAATGTAGAAAACTCATTCATGTGAAACCATTTGAAATTCTTGACAATATAATGCACACATTTTCAAGTATGAACAAGAGAGGATAAACTCATCAATAAGCACATCTCATAATCAATATTTATCATATCAAAGACAACTAATAAAATCACCAAAACCATTAATGAATCAAGATTTTCTCATAAAACATGTTAATAAGCAAAACGATCCAATCAACCGCTTGCCTTGGGTTCCAATCTAGCAAATCAAGTCTCTAATCACCTCTCAAGCTTAAGATCCACAATCTCTACAAAACCCCCAAAACAAGCCCTAAAATGGGTCAAACCATGAATGGAGAAGAAAGAACTTTCAATAATGAAAATGGAGCTTCCCTAAGGCTAGAAGAACACATATGTAGAAGATGAGGAAGAGTGCTTACTTGTAAGGTCTCCAAATGGCAAGAGTTAGTTCAAAAGAAGTCTTGTGATGGAGGGTTCTCTTCACAAATGGTATCGAGGTGAAGCTTGCAAGGAGAGGAAGAGATTGGTGGTCTTCATTTTGATGTTGGTGCAAGATTGGTGTGGCTTGGAGATGAAGAAGCAAGGAGAAGAAGAGAGCACAAGGAAAACCCTAGGCTCAGCTGGTTTGGGCTGGAAAATGAAGATGGAGAAAAAGGAGATGGGTTCTTTTATAAACAAGTGAGAGTGGGTCCCACAACTTAAAGAACTTGGGTGGATGAAATCATCTATTTGTGGGTCTCGGATGCGATCGACGAAGAAGAGAAAAATGATCGTCGAAATATCTAGTTTCTAAAAAGTATAATTTTGGCATGGTTCTGAGATCTCGAAATTTGGGTCCAGATTTGGTGTGAAAAGATTGTTTTGCCCTCCGGCTGGAAAAACTGATTTTCGGAGTTTCGAATGGGTACGGAGTGAACACGAAAGTTGTAGAGAATAACAAAACTAGTCGAATGAGGCTAAAACAAGAGTTATCGGGAATTTCAAATAACCTCCCAATCACGCGCAAGGTCACTAAAAGAACCCCCAAAGGGCGCCACTAATCACAAAGGCGCTCCAAATTCCCCAAAACTAGAGAAAAATCATTCTAGCTCACAAACTCAACCCAAAAAATACTAATCCCACTAAAAGAAACTAATCCACAATAAAACAACACTAATCCCAGAGATTAGGGGTCGGGTTCTCACAGGCCCTATATGCAGAAAGACGCCCAGCTCTACGCCAGGAAATGCGAAAAATGCTAGAAGTTCTCCCATTCCCTTCACTAGCCAGCTCGGGACCTGAGCCCTATCTCCAGTCCTTGGCCCTTCGCTCAATTGGGGCTAGACGTTGTAGGGCCTCTTCACCGAACTCCAGGAAACAAAAGATGGCTGATGGTGGGCACCGACTACTTCACAAAATGGATTGAGGCGGAGGCCTTATCCTCCATCACCGAGCACGACACAAAGAATTTCGTATGGAAAAACATCGTTACGCGATTCGGGATCCCCAGGACTCTGGTCTCTGACAACGGAACTCAATTCGATTCGAAATTCTTTAAAAACTTCTGCCAGGAGCTCGGCATCAGGAACCTTTATGCAACCCCTGCCTACCCACAGAGCAATGGGCAAGCAGAAATCTCAAACAAGGTGGTGCTGGATGGACTCAAAAAGAGGCTTGATAAAGCTAAGGGCAGATGGGTGGAAGAATTGTCAAGCGTCCTTTGGGCATACAGGACCACCCCGAGACGATCCACTTCGGCGACTCCTTTCTCACTGGCCTATGGGATGGAGGCCGTGATCCCCCTCGAGGTCGGCCTTCCGACACTGAGGACGAACCTCTTCGACCAAGGGCAGAACGAGATCAACCTTGCCAGAGAGCTCGACCTGGCTGAGGAACGAAGGGAAGCGGCATCCGTGCGTCTGGCCTCCTATCAGCAGCAGCTATCCAGAGGATACAATCAGAAAGTCAAAGAAAGGAGATTCTCAGTTGGAGAACTAGTCGTTCCTCTCGTGGTGACCGTGGTAGTTGTAGATCTTCTCCAACCACGCGTCGTTCCTCTTCCACTTGTTGAAGCTGGCCTCTCTCCTCCTTTTTTGGATACTTGCGCGGAAAACAGCAAGGGCGTCAGCTAGGCGCGACAACGACCGAAAACAACACAATTAAACCTAGAGAGACAGGTGTTTGTTGGGAGGGGTTCCGGGCCTCCGTGGGACCTGGATCCTCCGCTCCTCTGCGGCCTCGGTTCCCTTGAACTCCCAGTTCCCCGAGACCACGATCCATTCATCCCCGGCATATTTGTTCGAATCCTCTAGGGCATTCACCAAGGGCCGACGTCTGGCCTTCGCCCGGATGTAGTAAAAGTCCTCACCCCCTGCAGCTTTACAGATGTCATAAACATCCTCTATGTCGTGCACCCCGAGGCCGATGTCGAGAATCCAGTTCAGTTCTGCCACGCCCATTATTATTTTGAAACCATTTGGCATCAACTGGAAGGGGCAAATCTTCCACGCGCTGAGGCAAGACCGGAGGAGCGGATGGATGGGGAATCTGACCCCGCCTTCACACACCGACAGCAGGGGAAAAGGCATCCAGTTCTTGTACATGGTGAGGCCATCAGGAAGACCCCCGAGATCGTCAGGCTTCATCACGACGTCGGCTGGTATCTTGAAAGACGCCCTAAAGGCCTCCAGGGCAGCAAGACCCTCTAACCAATGGCTATAAATCCCCATCTTTTGAAAGGCTAAGGAGCAGGTGAAAATAAAAACGGAGACTGGAAGAACCCTAGGGGACTGAAAACCCTTGAAAACTAAAAGGAAAAGAGATACAAAGAGATAACAGAAACAGAGAATGAAACTCACAGGAAGGGCGTGGAAGACTGCAGAAGACGAAAAGGCAAGGAGTAGGGAGCGGAGAAGGTAGACTCTGAGTTCGATGGTCTTCTGGCTTGGGCAAAGTAGCAGCAACACGTTCTCCGGCAAAATCTCCTTCAGGCGAGAGCTAGGGTAAGAGAAGAAAGGAGGGGGCTGAAAGTCCTTGGGATCCAAACCCTAGGGGGGGTGAATAGGGTGTGCTACAAGTATGACCAATTTAGACCAATTTTAAATTCTTAAACTAAACTAGTCACATGTGATGATAAATCAATCAATATGCGGAAGCTAAAACAAAAACAATCACCACATAGCAATCACCACAACACAATATTTATAGTGGTTCGGCCAACGTGCCTACATCCACTACCGGCTTGTGCATCCAACACCCCACCGGATTTCCACTATGTATGCTTTTTACTAGGCTAAGCAATAACCCTTACAATGTTGTTTTTCTAGGCTAAACAACAACCTCTCAATGTGCTTTTATAGGCTAAGCAATAACCTTTACAAAATGCTTTTCTTAGGCTAAGCAATAACCTTACAAGATGCTTTTCTTAGGCTAAGCAATAACCTTATACAATAAAGATTTCTCTAAGAAAGTGTCTTCACAAAAGATCACTCTAAGAGATTACAAATTAAGCTCAATGTATTTGCCTCTAAACTAGGCGGATATGAAAGTTAATAACAAATTACAAACATACACAAAAACAAGCTAAAGTGTGTGCACAAGTGTATGAATGTGTTTCTTCAATCAATTTCAACAAAGAAGCTCTTAAATGAATGCATGATGCATTTTAAAATCAAAGCTTATAAAATGATGATTAAAGAGAAAACTAATCACATCAAAGATTCAAACAACTTTGAAGAAATGAATTAAACAAGTTGTATGAATGTTAAAGTCTAAGAAAGCATGTGATTTAGTTAAGAGAGTTTGCAAACTAATCTAATTTACCAAGGATGATTTAGAGTTTGCAACACAACTCTTTAAAAGCTAGAAATCATGCAAATATGAAAATACAAAGATTTAACCATGCATTGATTCTACTTTTAATGGAAATCAAGATGATAAGTAAGGTCTACCTTTTTAAATCTCAAGCATTTGATTTCCAAATGGCCCTCTAGCCTTTCCAACTTCTTCCCCTTTCTTTGGCTCCAAAATGCTCTCAAAGGTTCATGGTTCAAGCCTTGAAAAAGGTTGGAAAAGAATGGACTTTATAGCCAAAAAGTGTCCAACGGCTAGTCCTCGGTCGACCGGCAAAGGGGTCTCGGTCGACCGGGATCACACAACGGGCAAAAAAATGACCGTTTGAAAAACTGCTTTTAGCGGCGGACACAGAAACCGCCGCTAAAAGTGGGTTTTCCGCCGCTAAAGGTCCTGTTTTCCCAAAAATGTATTTTTCTAAAGTAATTTTGGTTGGAAATTTTTTTTGGGCCATTAAACCAAGTTAGAATACATGTTTTAAGACATTCTAAGATGTTTAAAAACATGAAACACCCAAAGCCTAAAATGATTCAAAAGATTAAAACCAAAGGCTAGCTTGATTTGACAAAACTCTTTTCAAATGAAAATGCATACAAAAATGATTCTTTTTGTGAAGAATGTATGCAAGGCTCAAACCTAAATTCTCAACATGATTTTCCAAACATAATGCACAAAGAAATAGGTTTTCAAAAGAGTTTGTATTCTAAAACCAATGCATCCAAGTTTAGAACCAAAACATGCATAAAACAAATACTTTTCCAAAACTTAAAAGCTATGCATGTATAAAACCAGATTTCAAGGTTTTCTAAAACGATGCAAGTGTGCGTAAATCAAATGATGCTAAAGAGCAAATGCATCCATCAAATTGCAAATTACAAAATCCCTAACAATCTCCCCCTTTGCAATTTGATGGCAACTTACTCATCATTGATATTACACACTCTGTCTTCAGCTCCCCCTTAGCTAGACATGTCTTGAAATCTTCTTGGAAGCTCCTTCTCTTAGCTTGTGCTCTTGGGCTCTTTTCTTCAATCTTCTTGATGCTTGGAGCTTGATCATTCTTCAAGCTTTCTTTTCTTCTTTTTCTCTATGGCCAAGCATCTTCTTTAGCTCCAAGCTTTCTTTCTTCTATTTGCTCTCCCCCTTTGACCATGCCTCTCTCTCCCTTTGGCAAGGTATGCATTCTCTCCCCTTTAGAAGATCATACACAACTCTCCTTAGGAAGCTTGGACATTCTCTTTACCCTTTGAGAACTTGAATTCTTTCTCCCCCTTTGATGGATAGGAGATCTTCGAGTACTTGAACTCTCGAACTCTCTCCCCCTTTGACATTAAATTGCAAAGGTACCTACACACATGAAACAAGGAAAATACCTTTAGAAGCACCTGTTAACAAATGAAATCGAAAATGAAATACATAACAGGCTATCATGTATGAAAGTTATCTCTAAGGGCTCAAGGGCAATCCAAGGGTCAATTTGATCAAAACTAATACTTCCTATGAAGGTTTACACTCCCCCTCAATCCATTCTCTTCTTTTGTCAAACTTTTGACAAGATATAACTATTAGATGCAAGAAGAAGATGGTTTTACCAATGAGGGTCAACTTCAAGGAAAGGATTAGGTTCATTTAACTATAAGGCTCATATGATCAAATTACCAAAAGAGAGCTAGGTCAAGGTGAAAAGCAATCATGGATACCAATTGGAAAAACAAAGAATACCAATTGAGATTTAAGGATATGACTATTAAATCAATCACTCTAAAATGGATTTAAAAATATAACTATTATGAGAAATCCAAATTAGAGCTATCCATGATGCATGGGGTAAACTAAACATAGCATCAATCAATATAACTTATGAAAATTATATGCTATGTAAGTTTTGAAATCATTTCATTCAAACAATAAATATGACTATTAATGTGCAAGAATGAGTGAAATGAATTTCAATCATGAAGCCAACCTCAAATAATAACCAACCAATATTATTAACACATAAACATGGTGGTCATGAGATTTACCTATTAGAGCAAAAGAGGTGGCAATCATGAACATTATGATGCTAATGGTGTGTGACATGGGACAATCATATTACTTATCAAGTTCAATCCAATGCACACAAGGTCTATCACATACACAAGATAAGATATCAATTGGATTATGAAATCAATGGAAAGTTATACCAAATGAAACCAATTGAATATGATAACATGATTAATAGCAAGGATGTGACAAACTTCCATCAAGCATCATTAGTGCATATTCATCACTTATATAGATATAACTATAGAGCATAGTGATGAACAATGGTAAATTGCAATGCAAAAGAATATTACTTGGCAATGCATGCAATTTCCAAAGTGTCTAGATCATATGAATTCAACACTAAGATATCCATCAAACAAGAGATATAACTATGAAATACAAGGCATGGATTTCAAAGAGGTTCATATGATCAAGAACACTATTATGAAGTTGAAACATATATAGAGATGACAACATTAAGAAGGTATACATGAATCAACATCATAACCATCCATTAAAAGAAATGACTAGAAGACATAGAGGATGGATTTGGGTTCTAGTATGGTTTCTACAAGTATAACTAAGACCACTACCATACAAAGAACCAATTGTCATTTGCATATAAAAAGAATAACTAAAAAAGCATAGATGCAAACAACATTCATTTCCATTTCTAAGATAATGAAACCAAAAGAAAAGGAAATGAGAATCATGGAACATGCTTTGATGAATATAACTAGTGATGTTATAGAGCATTTCCAATCAAACAATCTTCAAATCATTTTGAAAAACAAAATCCAACAATGAGCATAAAAAGAATGATTTTGAAGATCAATTTTCAACATTGTATTTTAAAAGATATAACTTAATTGAAACACATACAAGTTGAATTTTCAAGACAATGATTTTCCATATAAAAATATAACTTAGAAATCCATGGAAAAACTTGAATTGATTCAAATCATTTGTTAAAAAAAAATCTTACTATGACATCTACACAAATGATTCAACAACAATTGATCATGAATGAATTAGCTATGAAAGCCTTTAAAAACACAATCAATTGATCATGTAAAGAAATGCAATGCAAGACATATGTGTGCAAAAAGCAAATCAAACATGATGAAATTATAATCAAAAGATTTTGAAAACCATGACATGTAACTTAGAAAGGTGCATGTAAACAAAATCAAATGATCATAAAGAAACAATGCATTTTTTTTAAAAGATGTGACTTTAAAGAAACAAAATTCAAATGCAATCATGACCAACAAAAGGTTTAACTCATAAAGCATAGGTTGGTCAATGAGGTTCAAGGCCCTAAGGTTTGTCTAGGTAAATAACTTTAGGAATCCACCTAAGGTCTTGAGAGGGTTGAACTTTGAGGTCTATTTTGGACTTCTCACCAACTATAGGAGATTTAACTTGATAAATTTTGAATTTGAACTTATCACCATGATATTTAGATTTTACTAAATTTGGCTTAGAATGGTGATTAGTCTTTTGATGTTGGTGAGTTTGTTTCTTTGGGGATTGTTTCACTTTTCTTTTCTTCTTACTTTCTCCCTTTACTTGACTTTTGAATTTTAGATTTAACTTAGCAACTTTCTTCAAAAGTTCTTTCATGGGTTCATATAAGGGAGGTAGGTTGAGAAGCTTTTTGTTCTTAGATTCTTTCAAGCTTGGTTTAACTTGTTTAAGCTTTTTAGAATCTATCTTGGGAGACTCCTTGTTAATTGGTTTAACTTGTTTAAGCTTTATGGAGTCTTCCTTGGATTTTAGTGTCTTACCCTTCAAGTATGATTTTACTTTCTTTGGTTCAAAGAAGGGATTAGACACATTGCTTCTTCTTAGTTTGCACTCAAACCTAAAGTGTCCTTCATTGCCACAATAATCACATTTTGTTTTAGGCAAGTGACAAAGAGTGCTAGAGAAAGAGGACTCACCTTTCACAAATGTGTTGGTGAATTTAGGGTCATAAGACATATTCCTATTAAATCCAATACCCGTCCTATCTCCATGAGGTTTACCCAATTTAAATAATTTTTCAAGTCTATCTTCACTTTGGGTAAACTTGCACTCATACTTTTGTTTATACTCTTCAAGTTGAGTGACTTTTGTTTTAAGGGTTGAATTTTCATTTTTAACTTTTGTTAGTTCATTTTCAATTCCCTTAAAATTGTTTAGCTCTTCATAGGCAAGTTTTAACTTAGATTTAAGCTCATTAACAACATTTGATCCAAGTTCTAAAGTTTTTAAATTACTTTGAGCATTAGACAAATTTTCATTGGAAATTGTCAACTTGGATTTTAAATAGTTAATGTTTTCATCTTGTCTTTGAATTGTATCTCTTAGGTTCAAATTTTCATTTTTAAGCTCATCACAATTTATCTTAATCTCATTTAATTCATCTTGAGCATTAGATAAATTTTCCTTAGAGATAGTCAATTTAGATTCAAGATTGTTAAAGTCTTTACCTTGCCTTTGTAATTGATCTCTTAGTTTTAGATTTTCCTTATTGACATTTTCATAACCCATCTTTAATTCTTTTAGTTCATCTTGAATGTTGGATAGGTTATTTAAAGAGATCATGAACTTAGAGTCTAGACATTTTATTACTTCTTCTTTCTCTCTAAGTTTATCTTTTGAAGAGTCTAGCTCTTTGTTTAGTCTATTTGATTCTTCTTTTAGACTTTTATTTCTCTTATCAAGCTTTGAAGATAATGTATATAATTCATTATAGGCTTGTTGAAGATCATCTTCATCATACTCATTTTCTTCCTCTTTTGAGTCAAATTGATATTCATTTAAGTGAGGGTTTGAATCTCCAATAGAAGGAAGAATGAGGGGTCTAGAAGAATCTACACAGTCTAGCATAGTGGAGTCCATTCTAATGATTTTCAAATAAGCACTACTCTAGGGTTTTAACTCTAGGTTTTTACACCTAATCAAGAGTTCCAAACACTTGATCCTATAAGATAGAGCACGAGGCTCTGATACCAATTGAAAGTCCTTGGGATCCTAACCCTAGAGGGGGGGGGGGGGTGAATAGGGTGTGCTACAAGTATGACCAATTTAGACCAATTTTAAATTCTTAAACTAAACTAGTCACATGTGATGATAAATCAATCAATATGCGGAAGCTAAAACAAAAACAATCACCACATAGCAATCACCACAACACAATATTTATAGTGGTTCGGCCAACGTGCCTACATCCACTACCGGCTTGTGCATCCAACACCCCACCGGATTTCCACTATGTATGCTTTTTACTAGGCTAAGCAATAACCCTTACAATGTTGTTTTTCTAGGCTAAACAACAACCTCTCAATGTGCTTTTATAGGCTAAGCAATAACCTTTACAAAATGCTTTTCTTAGGCTAAGCAATAACCTTACAAGATGCTTTTCTTAGGCTAAGCAATAACCTTATACAATAAAGATTTCTCTAAGAAAGTGTCTTCACAAAAGATCTCTAAGAGATTACAAATTAAGCTCAATGTATTTGCCTCTAAACTAGGCGGATATGAAAGTTAATAACAAATTACAAACATACACAAAAACAAGCTAAAGTGTGTGCACAAGTGTATGAATGTGTTTCTTCAATCAATTTCAACAAAGAAGCTCTTAAATGAATGCATGATGCATTTTAAAATCAAAGCTTATAAAATGATGATTAAAGAGAAAACTAATCACATCAAAGATTCAAACAACTTTGAAGAAATGAATTAAACAAGTTGTATGAATGCTAAAGTCTAAGAAAGCATGTGATTTAGTTAAGAGAGTTTGCAAACTAATCTAATTTACCAAGGATGATTTAGAGTTTGCAACACAACTCTTTAAAAGCTAGAAATCATGCAAATATGAAAATACAAAGATTTAACCATGCATTGATTCTACTTTTAATGGAAATCAAGATGATAAGTAAGGTCTACCTTTTTAAATCTCAAGCATTTGATTTCCAAATGGCCCTCTAGCCTTTCCAACTTCTTCCCCTTTCTTTGGCTCCAAAATGCTCTCAAAGGTTCATGGTTCAAGCCTTGAAAAAGGTTGGAAAAGAATGGACTTTATAGCCAAAAAGTGTCCAACGGCTAGTCCTCGGTCGACCGGCAAAGGGGTCTCGGTCGACCGGGATCACACAACGGGCAAAAAAATGACCGTTTGAAAAACTGCTTTTAGCGGCGGACACAGAAACCGCCGCTAAAAGTGGGTTTTCCGCCGCTAAAGGTCCTGTTTTCCCAAAAATGTATTTTTCTAAAGTAATTTTGGTTGGAAATTTTTTTTGGGCCATTAAACCAAGTTAGAATACATGTTTTAAGACATTCTAAGATGTTTAAAAACATGAAACACCCAAAGCCTAAAATGATTCAAAAGATTAAAACCAAAGGCTAGCTTGATTTGACAAAACTCTTTTCAAATGAAAATGCATACAAAAATGATTCTTTTTGTGAAGAATGTATGCAAGGCTCAAACCTAAATTCTCAACATGATTTTCCAAACATAATGCACAAAGAAATAGGTTTTCAAAAGAGTTTGTATTCTAAAACCAATGCATCCAAGTTTAGAACCAAAACATGCATAAAACAAATACTTTTCCAAAACTTAAAAGCTATGCATGTATAAAACCAGATTTCAAGGTTTTCTAAAACGATGCAAGTGTGCGTAAATCAAATGATGCTAAAGAGCAAATGCATCCATCAAATTGCAAATTACAAAATCCCTAACAGGGGCTACCCCCATTTTATAGAGGAGCGCCCCCTCTTAATTACCACGCCACGCGCCACTTCGATCCTGGTGAACGGCCAGACCAATAGCTTCACGTGGCAGCGACGGTCCAAATCCCGCCACGCCTCTGGTACGATATTAATCACCTCGGGCATATGGAACGTCACCCTACGCATTCTCTGTGGCAAAGCAATCATGGCACCTTATTTATTGCCTAGGGCAAACGAAGAGGCGTCATGATGAGAATCTCGCAAAGGCAGGATACGACAAGACAGCCCCGTCACATACAAATCTTAGCTCCCGACCTCTGAGGAAGTCCGAGGTCAGGGAGCTAGGGGGCAATTGTGCGGGGGGATCTCGTAATCTCGGGTTTAGGTGGAGCCATCACCCAGTCTCGGTTCCCTTGGTCTCGGCACTGCCCAAGGTCGGCCCCAGCATCACCTCGGAAGACCATGAACCGAGTCTCGGTGGCTACGTCACGAGTCCCCTGCCCGATCTCGGCCCCTGTCATTCAGCCATAAATGCAGCCATAAATACTCCGCCGTGGCGGGGACGGCTTGCTGACAGGCGGAGTGGGCGCCGGGCCTAGATAAGGAGCACGCCTTATCTAGAGTCATGTCCGTAGGCAAGGGGCGATGGTCCGATGGGACATCCCCTTTTCACCTACCCCCACCTAGGAGATAAGGGTACGCTCTGATAGGACTCCCGTCCCCTCAAGGGAACAGTCTAATGATGACTTTCACAACTATATATTGCATGAGAGGAAACCACGTAAGGTACACACGATCTCCCCCCTCCCAGACCATTCTTCTTCCTCCATCTCTTTCAGTCCTTACACTAACTTGAGCATCGGAGCGCCTTCGGCTGCCTACAGCCAGGGGCTCTGACTCGTTATCTTTCTCTTTCAGGTCGTTGGAGGCTCGATCCTTTCCCTCTAATCTTCAAATCAGGAGCTTGATCCTCCCTTAACTAAGTCCGTAATTTTTAGGCACTTACAACTCTAATGGCCCATTCAAAACTAGAAATTCAAGGAAGAAGTCATTGCTAACCTTGAGAAGCTCTAAGGAAGAAGAAGAGTTTGGAGAAGATGATGAACCCAGCTGAAGTCTCTTGAGAATGGTATAGTTGGAAAGTTGGAAAGATGGGGAACATAATGGTGTGGTTTGTTTTTCACTTGAGCATCAAAAGCAAGACATGCAAAGAGAGAAAGTGTGAAGAAGAAAGAAGCTCCTTTGACTCAGCTACAGCCGTTGCAGGAAACAAAATGGAGGAAGAAAGACAACTGTAACATGGATTTTTAACTTGGGTTTAAGTGAGTGTGAGCCCCAAACATTCCAAGGGCTGAAACTAACACTTGTGGGTCCCGTATGAAAACGACGAAGAAGATAAAAATGATCGTTAAAAAATCTAGTTTTCAAAAAGTACATTTTTCTCATGATTTTCAAATTTCGAAACTTATACACAGATTTGGGTGTGAAAAGACTGTTTTGCCCATTTTTCTCTAAAAACGCGATTTCTGGGTTTCAAATGCAAACGGAGCAAACATGAAAGTTATTGGGATCAAAATAACAAATTCAAAAATGTCAAAATCCATATTTTTCATGAATCAAATAAATCAAATTCCCATACTAACACGTAACACACGGGCCACCCCGGGCCCGGTCAAACTAAACTCAACGCGCTCAAAATTCCCCAATGTTATCTAAAATTCTAATCTAATTAAAAATCCAAGCTAATCGTCTCCTAATCCCACTTAGAGACTAATCACAATTAAAACAATAATAATATATACTAAACCTGGGTCGGGGCCTGACATCCTCCACCCCTTAAAGGCATTTGGTCCTCCAAATGAATACTAACCTCTGGTAGCAAGTGCAGGTACTTCTTCTGAACCTGATCATGCAATTCCCAAGTAGCTTCTTCTGACTCGTGGTTCTCCCAAAGCACTTTTACCGAGTGAATTGTCTGGTTTCTCAATTCCTGCTCTTTCGTATCAATGATTCTGACCAGTTTCTCAACATAAGTGGCATCTTCCCAAATCTCTAATGGCTCATGTCTTAGTACATGTGAGGGGTTTGAAACATATCTCTTCAACATCGATACATGAAACGCATTGTGCACACCACAAAGTTCTGGCGGTAAGGCGAGTCTATAAGCCACTTCACCAATACGACTCAGGATTTCATACGGTCCAATGTATCTTCTTCACAGTTTACCCTTCTGACCGAATCTCAATGTCCCTCTGACCGGTGAAACTTTCAAAAACACCTTATCTCCTACTTGAAATTGTAGATCTTTTCTTCTAACATCAGCGTAGCTTTTCTGTCGGCTTCTCGCAGTCTTCAAACGCTCATGGATGAGTTTAACTTTCTCATTGGTCTCACCAATCAATGTCGGTCCATGGAAGCTGCGTTCTCTGACTTCCTCCTAACACACTGGAGTTCTACATCTTCTTCCATATAGTGCTTCAAAAGGTGCAATTCCTATACTCGAGTGGTAGCTGTTGTTATATGCGAATTCACAAAGAGGTAGGCTTTCGTCCCATTGAGTCTTGAAATCAAGCACACATGCCCTAAGCATGTCCTCCATTGTCTGAATGGTCCTTTTGTTGGGATTGGTGTATGCCCTAAAGCCCACTGACTGCACTCTCATCTCTGTAACTGGATATTTATTGGTTATTTAATGGAAATAACATCTTTCTCTTAATACTTGTGTATATGTATGGTTGTGTAAGGCCCATTGTTTTCTACTAAATGACTTAGGTGTGTAGTGGCTACACACAGTTAGGTCTGAGTCATGGAAACTTGAAACAATAAACTTGTTCATAACTGAAAGATGGAGTTGGGCACTTCATCTTGGTATAAGTTATAATGAGATACTCTCCTGTATTCAGGGTGACTTACCTTAGTCAAGGAGGCCTTTCCGGATTTATCTCATTAGTGCATGTGTCATGCATTGAACAGGACCACTTGTAGGTGTGATCTCTAAAATAGTACTATCACAGAGAGAGATCAAATCACCTCTTGCTACTGAGTGACCAGTGCTCTTAATCTTGAGCATTTGTGGATGAACTGACGAAGTCAAGTTCTTGTGCTTTAATTCACTATGGGTGAGATCCTCTTCATGGGTCAACAGCTCTGTGTTTTGGGTGCTCGGGCTTGATTAGTTGGGACGTGCAAATGCAATATGGAATCTATGCCATCGTGTGATGGAATGATCGTCCCCTTAGAATTATCCGATTAATCATCAGAATCTAAGATCTTAGTATATGGATGTTCCATATGGATATTGAACTTGTGGGTCGCTCCCTGGATCAAGAGAATGATATCCGGATGATGATTAGGTCAAGGGTATGAAGTTCTAAGGTTGAGATGTAATCAAGAAGGTAGATAGTACTTCGGTTAACCTACTTGATTATGGATGTTACATAGAGGGGCATTGTGGTCATTGTACTTGGTAGGTCAAAGACAATCATCTATTTATGATGAGCTTTATTTGCAATTTAATATTTGCCCCTGGAGTGCAACCATAACTCTCTAGTGGAATGAGTTAGGGTTAAAATGATCTTAATGTTGCTATGGGGTTAGCATGGACATTTTGGTCATTTTGGGAGCCAAGGGCAAATATGTCTTTTGGTCCCTCTTCTAGCCACTTTCCTATATTGGCATGGTTTCCTAATTAGATGATATGTGGTTGAATTAATTTTGTGGAAGAGTAATTTTGAGTTTAATTCTAATAGGCTCTTGATGGCATACATGAATTTAACTCTAGCTAAATTATTAACTAGTGGGCCATGGTGTGTTTATCAATCTTGTGGGCCAGCCATAAGGGGATCCACTTGTGTAAGGTTTCCAAGTTTGATTAGGTTTCTTTACTTGGAAGGAAGGACTCCTCTTTGGGTAAGAATTCCTATAATTAAAGGTTACTAATTTTAGTATCCTTAATTAGTAAGTGTTGCATATCTTTAGGGGCTGGTTGCTATTATTTAGAGATAGTCTTTCCTTTAAGAAAGAGATCTCTTAATAATGGAATGTGATCTTTATATATTAAGATGGACTCCCCTTGGGCGTGCAATATATATAGAAAAAGGAAGGAAGATTCAAGTGCTGAAATCCTACCCTAGGGGCGTGGATCATTATTAATTCCCTGTGGCCGTCCAAGAGCAAGTGATTGAAAACTCACGCCCAGCCCAAGTGCTGCCTTCTTCCTGATTGGAGAGAGAAGATCAGTAACTAGGTTTTTCCACAAATTGTAGATTCAGAAAAACCCATCTTGGATTCCATAGTTTGATCCCACAATCACTACCAATCAGATTGGGTAGTGGAATAGAAGAGAAGATTGAAAGGAAAGTTGCTGCACAAAATTCCTGCACCTGTATTGCTGATTGCAGGTTGGTTTCAGACCTTTAAAGCTTTTCTTTTCAGAGTCTTGAGGCATCCAAATCATCAAGGTAATAGTCTTCTATCTTCTCCTTGATTTAGACACATGTTGATCATGGTTTCATGGATTTATATGCATGTTTTCTTGGCTGGAAAATCAGATCTGAGTTCTAGTTTTTAAAACTTGAAAAACCACATATCAGCCATGGCAGTCAACATTCAGATCTGTAATGCATATTCCTTCACCTTTCTGACTGTCCATCTGTCTGGGGGTGATACGCCGTGCTGAATTGAAGTTTTGTACCCATGGATTCATGCAGAGTCTTCCAGAATCTCGAGACAAATCTGTTATCTCTGTCCGATGTGATGGAGACTGGTTGACCATGTTGGCTGACGATCACGTTAACGAATGTTTCTGCCAGTGATAACATTTGCATCTTTTTTCCTGTCTTCAATGGAATGAAACGTGCAGACTTCGTCAGTCGATCAACTATAACCCATATGGCATTGTTCCCTTTGCTAGTCGTCGGTAAACCCGAGATAAAATCCATCGTAAGATGTTCCCACTTCCACTGTGGAATCTCTAACGGCTGTAAAAGACTTGCTGGTTTCTGATGTTCTGCCTTAATCAACTGACAGGTCATGCATCGGGACACAATTGCTGCAATTTCTCTCTTCATATTGTTCCACCAGAATCTGCCCTTCAAATTATGGTACATCTTTGTACTCCCCGGGTGCATAGAATACTTGGTGCTATGAGCTTCAGCCATGATTTCATTTCTCAAATCATCAATGTTTGGAATGCACAATTGGTCACGAAAGTACAATACTCCATCCTCGACTCTGAAATCTGGGCGGTCTCAAATGTGCTCCACAATTTTTGCCAGTCTGGATCTTGTAGCTGTGTCTCCTTGATTTTCTGAATGAAAGTAGGCTCAGACACTGACATGTTTGCTAGCATAAAGCCTTGTCTCAACCGTTGAAACTCAACTCCCAAATCTTCGAACTGTTGGAGAATACCCATTCCTCGCAAACTAGCCATGCTCCCAGACTTTCTGCTCCATGCGTTTGCCACGACATTTACTTTTCCTCGATGGTATTTAATTGGAAAATCGTGGTCTTTAATATACTCCATCCATTTCCTTTGTCTCATGTTCAATTCCTTCTGTGAGAACAAATACTGGAGACTACGATGGTCCGAGTGAACTTCAAATTTTTCTCCATACAGATAGTGTCTCCACATCTTTAGTGCAAATACGACTGCTACCAATTCTAAGTCATGCTTCGCATAAATCTTCTCATGCTTCTTCAGCTGCCTCGAGCCATACGCTATGACTTTGCCATCTTGCATTAACACACATCCAAGTCCCATAGTCGAAGCATCTGTATAAACTACAAAATTACCACTACCTGAAGGTAAGGTGAGAACTGGAGCTGTCGTCAATCTCTTTTACAACTCTTCAAAACTTGCTTCACACCGTTCGGTCCACTCAAATGGCACTTTCTTCTGGTTAGTTTGGTCAAAGGCGTTGCAATAGATGAGAATCCCTGCAAAAACCTTCCGTAGTAGCCTGCTAAACCCAGAAAACTCCTGATTTCTGTTACATTCCTTGGCCTCTCCCAATTCACGATTGCTTCTATCTTTGCCGGATCAACTGCTAAACCTTCTTTGGAAATAATATGACCGAGGAAAGAAACTTGGGTTAGCCAAAAATCACATTTCTCGAGCTTTGCATACAACTGGTTATCTCTTAACAACTGCAACGATGTCCTCAGGTGCTGCTCATGCTCTTCTCTGGACTTGGAGTATACTAATATGTCATCAATGAAGACAACTGCGAACTGATCTAAGTGAGGTGCAAAAATTTTATTCATTAGTGCCATGAACACTGCCGGTGCATTAGTCAGTCCAAAGGGCATTACTAAAAATTTATAGTGCATGTATCTTGTCCGGAAGGCTGTCTTCAGTATATCTAATTCTCTTACCCTCAGTTGATAATATCCGAACCTCAAGTCTATCTTCGAGAAATATTCTGCTCCCTGCAATTGATCAAATAGTTCATCTATTCTTAGCAATGGATATTTATTTTTTATGGTCACTTGGTTCAATTTTCTATAATCTATACACATTCTCAAGCTTCCATCTTTCTTCTTAACAAACAACACTAGAGCTCCCCACGGTGATATGCTTGGTCTAATAAAACCTTTTTCAAACAACTCTTGCAACTGAAGTGTCGCGACCCCGGAATGGAGCCCCGGGCCCACGACACGTTTTCGATTACATTGGAGATATACTTATGTTTTCTCACAGGTTCCTGCGGTGAGGATTCCCAAGGACACGCAGAATCTGACTCACACGATCAAGTTTGCGGAAGCATGTAGCAAATCACATCATGATAAGTACCAATAAATTTTTAGGTGCTATAACAAATAGTAACAAGACATAGTATCAAAGAAAGAAGTTAACATGGCATTCCCATTATAATTTCAAGTTATGAGACTAACACGAAAGTAGTTAAGTTTTAGTTACATCCCATAAGAGGCCAACAGGGGCCAATACGCTTCTCCAAATAACAAAAGAAACCCCAAGACAAAATGACGAAACTCAAGAACCCGCCCGACGTCTAAATGACATCGTCGGGCTGCCACTCTCTCACTGGGGGTGGCTCAAAAGCCTCCTCGTGACACTCCTCCTCAAAGGCAACGTCTCCTGTACCTGGGCACCAACAAACAAGGGTCAAAGACAATGGTTTGGCAGGTAATCAATTTAGGTGCAAGCATGAACATTAACATTTTAAGAAAACTATAAGTAACTCCCTGATTTGAAATACTACAATGACTGCTATACATTTTTGAGAATATACAACAAAGCTGAAATACTAAAACAAACCAGCATGAATACATATAATATCATGAATAGTCACAGTCCACAAGAGCCCATCCTTTATCTATCATTTATAATGAAAAGAGCAAGCACGCACGACAAACACGATATACATAATATAATCACGACACGATTCCCACATATACGGGGATTTCCAGCTGCAGAACCGGACACGCACGATGTGTAATAAAATACACGACCAGTCTGCAGACAGTCCACATGTTTAAGGACCCCCAGACAGTGGATCACACTGAAAGGGCAGTCCAAGCTCAGCGGTGTTCCCTTAAATTCATGAATGCACAAAACACATGAAACACGGTCTAAACAAGTTGAGATAAAAAGGGGGAAAATCACTTATCAAAACACAACGAACACGACTAGCAAAAGGCATAATTAATATGCATAACACGCTTAGGAAGTGGTCCCCTTTTCTTGAAACAAATCTTCAAAACGAGTTTATACTTGAAATCCAAAACTAGTGCACGATGGTACTTATCTTACCAAGACGGAAATTCAAGCTACGAAATCTGACAAGCATGTGTTAAGGCTACTAATTGACCTTTGTGTAATTGGGACCCCAAATGTCGGAATATACAAGAATTGGTGTCCCCGAAGTTAGATTGCATTTCGAAGTTCCATTTACACAATGTCAAGTCAAAACCCTTAACATAGTCTAGTTTTTCAACCTTCAAGAAAATACATAAATGAAATAATTCTTCTTCCGGAATCTGACAGGTTCGCTCAAGCGGACTTTGTAAGGCATTGACACTTCGCTCGAGTGAGACAGTTTGCTCGAGCGGATATAAGGTGCGCTCGAACGAACATCTCTCTATCTGCGCTCGGAACAAATAGAGGCTTGGTCGCTCGAGCGAACCCAAGGGTCGCTCGAGCGGACAAGCTTCTGCCTGTGCTCGCAGAGAGCAGAAACTGCCTTTCTCTTGTACAACTTCCACTACATTCTTCTCCTTCTTCTCATCCCCAACTCACATACAATCCCTTGAGCCTTCATGCTCACCAAGGGTTCATTTTCACCATTCAAACATCCAATCCAATGAAAACATGATCATGAAGCTTATAAAAAAGAATATATGCACAATTCCTAAAATGCAATGAAATCAAAATACACATGCACATTGAACCTATAAAGATTACTTGCCTTGTCCAAAAGCTAAACTGTCATCTTCAAGCCCTTCACTCAAGCTATTCCAACACTACAAGAATCCCAAGGGAAAACCACTCAAACTCCACACAAAGATGAAAACAAAGAACCCATTTTCACAAAAGGGTTTGTAAACATGAAAAACAAGATTTTTAAGAAGCTAAAAGACTTCATCAAGGAGATGGGTTGGAGCTCTTACCTAGAAAAGGTCAAACAAGAGAGAAGGAAGGAAATGGAGAGCTTGTCCCATATGAAACTCCAAGAAATTTGTACCAATAGCAAGCTTGCAATGAGAGGAAGAAGATGATAGCCTTAGAAATGTCTTTGGAGATCTCTAGCTAGATCATGCAAGGTGAGGAAGATGGAAAGGAAAGAGGGATTTTCAGCCCTAGGTTAAGAAGCTCCAGAAACTGGGGGAAACGAATGAAAAGAGAGGGAGATGGGGTTTAAGTGATGACAATGGGCCCCCAATTAACTTGGACCTTGAAATGGCCATAAACATGATCTTGTAGGCCTCGAATGAATTCGACGAAGAAGGATAGAACGATCCTCGAAATGTCTAGTTTCCAAAAAGTATATTTTTGATATGGTTTTTGAGATCTCGAAAATTGTGTCCAGATTTGTGCATAAAAGACAATTTTACCCTCTTTGGGCCGGAACTTGGGTTTTTGGGCTTCAAACATGAATGGGCTTAAGACGAAAATTGTAACACATAGAAAAATCATTCAAATGAAATCAAAATCACAATCACATGGAAACCGATAGATCCTCCCAAGCTCACACGTGCACTCAGGCTTTCCTGAGTGTGTCTGACTAATACTAAACGTTCTCAAAATTCCCAAAACTATGTCCAAGACTAGAACTAAGTACTTCTAACCCAACGATAACTAAACCCACTTAGGACTAAACACACACTAATCGCACACTAATCAAATTGGTCTGGGTCGGGGTCTAACATCCTCCACCCCTTAGGATATTTAGTCCACCAAATAAATCAAACAATTACCTCTGGTAAAAGCTGTGGATACTTCCTCTGCACTTGCTCTCTTAATTCCCAGGTGGCTTCCTCTGGCTCGTGATTTTCCGAAAGTATCTTGACCCAATGAATAGTCCGATTCCTCAACTCTTGCTCCTTGGTATCGATTATCTTAACCGGTTTTTCCACATATGAGGCATCTTCCCGAATCTCCAAAGGCTCATGCTGTAGTATATGCGAAGGACTAGAAACATATTTCTTGAGCATGGAAGCATGAAATACATTGTGTACCCTGGAGAGTTCCAGCGGTGTCGCGACCCCGGACCGGGAATCCACCGAAGGACCAATCCGGGATCGGGACTGTGGGGTGTAGCACAACATCAATTTAATGGTTCCAACCTTTTATTTAATTTCCCACAGGTGTCCGCGGTGAGGATATCACAACCATCCTTGAATATTTCTTTTAAGTGCGGAAGCGTGTAGCAAATCAAATAGTCAGACTATCTCTAGTCATGAAAGCATTAACATCAAGTATCAAACTGTATCAGAATGAGCAATGATCTACAGCATGTTTCCCAAAAGTAAGTTAAAGTTTATACAAGATCATTTAATTACATCCCAAAAATAGAGGCCAACAAAGGCCAATATACAAAACAATAATCCAAAAGAAAGGTTAACTGGTTCCCAAAATATCACGTCTCTCGTAGCAGCCCGATGTCTACATGACATCATCAGCACGCCACTCAACTAGCTGCTGCGGTTCTACGACCGCCTCCTCATGCTCCTCCTCGGGATAACCAATACCGGGACCTGATACCAAAGAGTAGGTCAAACACAACGGTTTGGCAAATGGGTGAAAATATAATGACAATATGATAGTAATTGAATTTACCTTAAAAAACATTTAAACATGTGCAAATAATATTTTCAATGGACTAGATAAAACATTTATTCAAATATAAGTATGCAATGTAAAACATGTACGGTAACCAAGGAAACGGGAAACAAGCGAGATGGCAACCACACGAAGCTAAGTCCTCTATCACTAAAGTAATAAAGCAATAACTAGGCACTGATCTCAATCACACAAGGTGAGGAGAAGCAGTGGATCTTATACATAAACATATACATATACAATACTATACATGACCACGGTAGCGAGCCGGGCATCGGGGACCACAGTAGCAATCTGCGGCATCGGGACAAGACCGCGGTAATAACCGGGTAGCGGGATCCAAACTGCAGCTGGCGAGACAAGAGGGGGATCTCCAAGTCGGTGGATCAGACCAACAGGGTTATCCAAGCTTAGTGGTGCCGACACATAGGTCAAATACATTCGAGACATATGCAAGTAAATCAAGTACAATAATAAAGACAATCGGGCAAGAGGGGGGGGGGTGCTCAAGGGCACACTATCATATCATATGGTGCAATGCACTTCAAGACAAGTAACTATTTCAAGTGTACCTTGGGGCTTTCGGGAAAACAAGGCATGGATGTATAAATTCGGGATCGAGAAAATACAATAAACAATTAGCATTTTGGATGAAGTAACGGTTCAAGATTTATTTGAAGTGAATAGGGACCCCGTATGTCAATCGAATAACAATTTGGTACTCTTTGAGTTTGGGGACATTCCGGGCTCCTTATACACTTCGAGTTTTCAAAACTTCGAATGACATCTTCGTGATATGGTTTCTTTCTCGGGTGGCCTCACAAGATGCCTAGTGAATCTCCTTTGACCGGCAAAGCTCAGCGCTCGAGCGAACCGAAGAGTTCGCTCGAGCGAGGAGCTCTCCAAAACCTGGGAAATTTCGGTCACCTGGCGGTTAGCCGCCGCTGGGATGGGTGGCTAGCCACTGGCTGACCACGCAGCTGAGCGCGGCTGGGCTGCAAAAATGCAGCTTACTGAAAAGCTAACCGCCAAGGTGCGGTCAGCTGGCGGTTAGCCGCCGATGGGTTCGGCGGTTAGCTGCTGGCTAACCGTGGAGCTGACTGAGTTTTTCAGGTGGAGAAGTGTGCTCTCTGGAAAAGCAACCGTGACATTTCGGCTAGCTGGCGGTTAGCCGCCAGTCACCAAGCGGCTAGCCGCCAGGTGACCGCAGGCTGACCACCAAGTGCGGGAAACACCCACTGTGTTCAGATTTGAGCTCTTTCTCCTCCTCAAAACCATTCTCCCCACTTCCTCTTGGTCCTTGCCATAAAACTGAGCTAAAAGCTCCTCCAATGCACTATCTACATTTCTCAACAACTCCAATATGGGTTCCCCTTTTATCACCTCCTCCATTAACCTCAAATCCAATATAGATAAAGAAAGAAGGAAACCATTTCACCAAAGAGTACATTTAAGACAAAACAAGAGGAAATTCAATGCCATGCACCAATACACTTTTATGACATAAATGCACCATTAATACTCCATTATGAACATTTATTTCAAAACAAAGCAATAAATAGACATGATTGGAAAAATACCAAAAATCATGAAAGCTTGTAAAAATCAATCATCCACTTGCCTTTGTTAGGAATTTTGTAGATTGCAATTTGATGGATGCATTTCATTCTAGCATCATTTGATTTATACGCACTTGTATTGTTTTAGAAATCTTAAAATCTTGTTTTATACATGCATTGTTTTTAAGTCTTGAAGATATATTGATTTAAGCATGTTTTGTTTTTAATCTTGGATGCATTTGTTTTAGAAAAAGAGTTTTAGAAATCAAGCTAGCCTTTGGTTTTAAAGTTTTCAAATCATTTTAGGCTTTGTGTGTGTCATGTTTTTAAACATCTTAAAATGATTTAAAACATGTATTCAAGCTTGGTTTAATGGCCCAAAAATCCCCTCCAAGAGATACCTTCAAATATGCAAAGAATGAGATTTTTTGGAAAAAGGGGGGTGGCCCGGCAGTGTCACCGGTCGACCGGCGCAGAGGTCCCGGTCGACCGGGAACACTGCAGGCAGAATTTGCCCTGGGCCACCAACGGTCATATTTCTGACCGTTGTGTGTTCCCGGTCGACCGAGACCTGTTTCCAGGTCGATCGAGGACTAGCCGTTGGGCACTTTTTGCTATAAATATGAGTTCTTTCCCTTGCCAAAAGTTGAGGATTTTTAAGCCCTCCTTGAGGGGTTTTGAGGCAAGTAGAAGGGGAATGAACTAAGGGATGAAGGGGAGCATTAGTAAAAAGCTAAAGCTTGGATTAATGAAGTTAAATCTCCAAGTCGGCTCTACTTTCCTTAATCATATGTTTTCATGCTTTGTTTTATTTTTGGTAAATCATTTCTAGCATGTTAAACTATGTTTGTGTTGTGTCCTTAACATGTTTTATGTTTTGAGTTGATTTATTGTTTTGTATACAACACCATATCATTCAATCCAAGTAGTACTTAATCTTTGGTAAATCTAAGTAGATCATGTTAATGAAAGAACCTTTGAAATTATATGTAACATGATTCCTATACTTGGTTGAATCTTTGGTTGTTGTTTTCCATCATAAGAAAATCACTTTCAAAACTATCTTATGTTTTGGATTCAACTTCTTTACAAATCATAAGTTTTCATGTTTTGTTTTATCATTGGTAAATCTTTAGTAACATGATAACCTATGATGTGTTGTATCCTTAACATGTTTTATATTTTGAATTGATCTATTGTTTTGGATGCATCACCATTGATTCAACCCAAGTAGTACTTTATCCTTGGTAAATCTAAGTAGATCATGTTAATGGAAACAACTTTGAAATTAGATGTAACATGATCCATATACTTGGTTGAATCTTTGGTTGTTGTTTTTCCATCGTAAGAAAATCTCTTTCAAATGTATTTTATGTTTTGGATTCAACATCTTTACAAATCATATGTGTATTATTGTTTTAAAGTTTCACAACTTGCTTTGCTTTGATTGGTATATCATATTCAAGTTGTATTTATAATTACATATGATTTGTCCCCTTATTTCAATCAAATCTATTTTTATGTTTTGAGCTACATTGTTGATTTGATTGACATCCCTATGCATCACATGTTTAGAGCTAATTAATTTCATACAACTTGTGTAACTTTGATATCATTAACAAGTTGTTACTTTTAACATGTGATTGCATTCCTTCCTCAATCATAAATGTTTTATGAGCTAAAATTTTCAAAAGCCTTAGGCATACATTTTTGTGCTTTCATTTTCAAAATGATTGAGGACCACACACACACACATCATGTGCATTCATCTTTGCATTCATAGTGTGAGTGTGTATTTGTTATTCACTTCCATATCCGCCTATTTAAGAGGCATTGTAATGAGCTTAAATGAATCTCCATCTAGTGTATTATAGACACAACTTAGTGAGATAACCAACCTTATGGTTGAAGAGGTTATTGCTTAGCCTAAGAAAAGCATAATGTAAAGGTTGATGTTAAGCCTTGAAAAACATCAATGTAAAGGTTATTGCTTAGCCTTGAAAAGCATATTGTAAAGGTTATTGCTTAGCCTAATGAAAAGCATAAATAGTGGAAATCCGGTGGGGTGTTGGTTCACAAGCCGGTAGTGGATGTAGGCATTGAGGCCGAACCACTATAAATACTTGTGTGATGGTGCTTGCTTTGTGGTGATTGTTGTTATTAAGCTTCCGCATTTTGTTTGTCTATCACCACATGTGACTAGTTTAATTTAAAGAAGTTAAATTTGTTTTAAATTGGTCATATTGGAGCTCACCCTATTCACCCCCCCTCTAGGGTTCGGATCCCCGGACTTTACAGCCTTATGTCTTCTAATGAGCAAATCAAACTCTTATCCACTTCCAAGTCAAAGATCCAAGCTATGAACACAATCCCCAAAACAAACAAACCCTAAAAGAGTCAAAACAATGAAATAACAAGGAAACCTTCCAATAATGAAGGTGGAGCTTCTCAAGGGCTAGGAGATAACAAATCTAGAAGAAAGGAACAATTACTTACTTGGATGACTTTCAAATGAAGAGAACTAGCCCAACGAAGATCTCAAGGTGAAAGTTCATGCATTACAGATCTGAACTTGGACTTCCATGGCTGATTTGGTTTTTCAAGTTTTTAAAACAAGAAGACAGATCTGATTTCCAGCCATGAAACATGCATAAAAACTCCATGAAATCATGATCAACATGTGTATAATGCAAGGAGATGATAGAGGACTAATACCTTGATGATATGAATGCCTCAAATCTCTGAAAAGAAAGCCTTCAAAGGTCTGAACTCGGCCTGCAATCAGCAATGTATGTTGCAGGAATTTCTGCAATAGCTTCTCCTTTGATCTTCTCTTCTATTCCACAACCTAATCTGATTGGCTTTGATTGTGGGATCAGAATATGGATTCCAAGAAGGTTTTTCTGAATCTACAATTTTTTGAAAAAAGCTTAGGACCTGATCTCCTCTCTCCAATGAAGAAGAAGAAGGCAGCAATGGGCTGGGCATGAGTTCCTCTCTTCCTCTCTTGGGCGGCCAATGGGGTTTCTTAATGGTTGCACGCCTAGGGTTTTTCTGATTGCTTTGTTTCACATCATACACGCCCAGGGGAGAGAAGGTTATATTTATAAAGATTAGATTCCTTTAAGAGTTCTCTTTCTAATAGGAATCATCATCCCATAAGATAAGCAACCAGCCACCTTAGTTGTGCAACACTTTCTAATTAAAGATACTAAAGATTAGTAAGCTTTAATTATAGGAATTCTTACCCAAAAAGGAGTTCTTCCTTCCAAGTAAAGATACCTAGTTAAACTTGGAAACCTCACACAAAGGGCTCCCCACATGGCTGGCCCACAAGATAGATAAACACACCATGGCCCACTAGTTAATAATTTAGCTAGAGTTAAATTCATGTATGCTATCAAAGGCCTATTTGAATTTAAACTCAAAATTATTCTTCCACAAAATTAATTCAACCACATATCATCTAATTAAATTAGGAAACCATGCCAATATAGGAAAGTGGCTAGAAGATGGACCAAAAGACATATTTGCCCTTGGCTCCCAAAATGACCAAAATGTCCATGCTAACACCATAGCAACATTAAGATCATTTTAACCCTAACTCATTCCACTAGAGAGTTATGGTTGCACTCCAGGGACAAATATTAAATTGCAAATTAAGCTCATAAAAAAACTGACGATTGTCTTTGACCTACCAAGTACGATGACCACAATGCCCCTCTATGTAACATCCATAATCAAGTAGGTTAACCGATGTACTATCTACCTTCTTGATTACATCTCATCCTTAGAACTTCATACCCTAGACTTAATCATCTTCCGGATATCATTCTCTTGATCCAGGGAGCGACCCACAAGTTCAATATCCATATGGAACATCCATATACTAAGATCTTAGATTCCGTTGATTAATCGGATAATTCTAAGGGGACGATCATTCCATCACACGATGGCATAGATTCCATATTGCATTTGCACGTCCCAACTAATCAAGCCCGAGTACCCAAAACACAGAGCTGTTGACCCATGAACAGGATCTCACCCATAGTGAATTAAAGTACAAGAACTCGACTTCGTCAGTTCATCCACAAATGCTCAAGATTAAGAGCACTGGTCACTCAGTAGCAAGAGGTGAATTGAGCTCTCTCTGTGATAGTACTATTTTAGAGATCACACCTACAAGTGGTCCTGTTTAATACATGACACATGCACTAATGAGATAAATCCGGAAAGGCCTCCATGACTAAGGTAAGTCACCCTGAGTACAGGAGAGTATCTCATTATAACTTATATCAAGATGAAGTGCCCAACTCCATCTCTCAGTTATGAACAAGTTTATTGTTTCAAGTGTCCATGACTCAGACCTTTCTGTGTGCAGTCACTACACACCCAAGCCATTTACTAGAAAACAATGAGCCTTATACAACCATACATATACACAAGTAATATGAGAAAGATGTCATTCTATTAAATAACCAATAAATATCCAGTAACAGAGATGTGAGTGCAGTCAGTGGGCTTTAGGGCATACACCAATCCCAACAATCTCCCACTTGCACTAAAGATCACTACGACCTAGCCTAACTCCCATAGACTCAACATGTGAAGTAAACACTTTCTCAGTAAGAGTCTTAGTAAATGGGTCAGCTAAGTTATTTGCTGAGGCAATCTGCTCTACCACTATTTCTCCATCCTGGATGAATTCCCGGATCAAGTGGTACTTTCTCTGAATATGCTTGCCTTTTTTGTGATTCCTGGGCTCTTTGCAGTTAGCTATTGCACCAGTATTGTCGCAGTACATGACAATCGGTCTTTGGACTGCAGGAACTACTCCCAATTCCAATAGGAATTTTCTGAGCCATTCTGCTTCCTTCGCAGCTTCCGATGCCGCCACATACTCTGCCTCCATGGTAGAATCAGCAGTACAATCTTGCTTGACACTTCTCCATGATATAGCCCCTCCTGATAGAGTAAAGACGTATCCCGAGGTAGACTTTCTGCCATCTACATCCGACTGGAAATCAGAGTCTGTATACGCCAGTGGCGTTAGATCATCTGCTCGGTAGGTTAGCATATAATCTTTCGTTCTCCGAAGATACTTGAATATATGCTTAACAGCTGTCCAGTGCATAGGTCCAGGGTTTGATTGATATCTACTAACCATCCCAATGGCAAAGCAGATATCTGGTCTAGTACACAACATTGCATACATGAGGCTTCTAACAGCTGATGCATATGGTACTCTCCTCATGCTTTCTATCTCCTCAGGTGTTTTCGGACATTGATTCCGAGATAGTGGTACTCCATGTCTAGAAGGTAGCAAGCCCTTCTTGGAGTCATGCATGTTATACTTGACCAATATCTTCTCAATATACGAAGATTGGGATAAGGCTAACATCTTGTTCTTGCGATCTCGCAAAAGCTTGATCCCTAAGACATAGCTCGCCTCACCCAAATCCTTCATCTGAAATTGAGATGATAACCAAACCTTAGCAGATGACAACATGCCAACATCATTTCCAATGAGTAATATGTCATCCACATATAGGACTAAAAATGCAACTGCGTTTCCACTCCCTTTCTTATACACACATGGTTCCTCAATGTTTTGATCAAAGCCAAAGGATTTGACTGCCTGATTAAACTTGATGTTCCATGCCCTAGTTTACAGACCATGTTCTCTTGGCCACCTGCAATGAATCCCTCTGGTTGCATCATATAGATGCATTCGTCAAGACTTCCATTTAGAAAAGTTGTCTTGACATCCATCTGCCATATCTCGTAGTCATAATGACATGCGATGGCGAAGAGAATTCTAATGGATTTAAGCATAGCCACTGGTGAAAAGCTTTCCTCATAATCGATACCCTCTTTCTTAGTATATCCTTTCGCCACCAGTCTTGCTTTGAAGGTTTCAACCTTCCTATCCACTCCTCTCTTTCTCTTGTAGATCCACTTGCACCCTATAGGTTTGATCCCTTCAGGTGCATCCACAAGTTCCCAGACCTGATTGGAATACAGAGAATCCAATTCAGATTTCATCGCTTGCTACCACATGTCAGCATCTATATCCGTTACTGCTTCATCGTAACTAGTAGGATCCTCAACCAGATCCTCGGAGTCTGTCATAAAGGACACTCCTAGATATCTATCTGGTGGTCTAGAAATTCTCCCACTAGGACGAGGCTCCGAGTGTTAAAAGGAATATTTTGATTATCTACAATCTCAGGATCTGGCACAGATGTTGCAGGAGTTTCTAAAAGAATCTCCTCAAATGTTTCTTTACAACCAAGCTCTTGGTGCATCATGCAATCATCCTCCAAGTATCTAGCATGAGTGCTGATAAGCACCTTTTGCTCCTTTGGATGATAAAAGATGCCTCCTCTCGTTCCCTTAGGATACCCAATGAAGTAGCACATTTCCGATCTGGGTTCTAGCTTGGTAGCTTTATCATTCAGTACATAGGCTGAACAACCCCAAATGTGGATATGTCTTAAACTGGGTTTTCGACCTGTCCACATTTCTTGAGGTGTCCTAGGTACTGATTTAGAAGGTACCAGATTCAAAATGTATGTTGCTGCTTCTAGGGCATATCCCCAAAAAGATATGGGTAGGGTTGCATGACTCATCATGGACCTTACCATATCAAGAAGGGTACGGTTTCTTCTCTCTGCTACACCATTTTGCTGGGGTGTACCCGGTGCAGACAACTGAGACACAATCCCATGTTGTGTGAGGTATTCCTTGAACTCACCCAGGAGGTACTCGCCACCTCGATCAGATCGAAGAGCTTTGATATGTTTCCCTAGTTGTAACTCAGCCTCAGCCTTGAATTATTTGAACTTATCAAACGCTTCAGACTTGCGTCGCATTAGGTACACATATCCATACCTAGAGTAATCATCAGTGAAGGTGATGAAATACTCATAACCTCCTCGAGCTAGTTTGTTCATAGGACCACACACATCAGTGTGAACCAATTCCAACAACTCCTTTGACCTCAGTCCCTTTCCAAAGAATGACCTTTTGGTCATCTTTCCCATGAGACAAGATTCACACTGAGGTAAAGGTTCGAGATCTAATGAGCTCAAAAGCCCATCCTCTACCAACCTCTGAATCCGTTTTAGGTTAATATGACCCAAACGTAAGTGCCAAAGATAAGTGTCATTGGTCGAAGATACCTTCCTCTTAAGGGAAGATGAGCTTTCTAGTTGTACATTATGCAGTGTGGGAGCAATAGGATATATATAAAATAAGTTGTCATGCATTCTACCGGAAC
Organism: Cinnamomum chago; assembly: GCA_038049695.1. NCBI lineage: Eukaryota > Viridiplantae > Streptophyta > Magnoliopsida > Laurales > Lauraceae > Cinnamomum > Cinnamomum chago. The sequence continues at coordinate 21,963,399 of CP142458.1, forward strand.
ATATAATATCTCCATTTCTACTGATGTCAACACCAGAATGGAAAGAAACTGAATAATGAAATTCAATAAGTCTGGAAACTGAAATTAAATTCTTCCTTATGTCCGGAACATAGATAACATTATTCAAAACTAATATCCTATCATGCGGAAAATGTAAAGTAACAGCTCCCACTACAACAGCCCAAATCTTTGCTCCATTTCCAACTCTAAGGTCAAACTCCCCTTTCTCAAGCTTTTTCATTATCTGAAACCCCTGCAATGAATTGCAGATATGATTAGTGGCTCCAGAGTCTACTATCCATGAATCAGTAGAATCAACCACATGACAGGTTTCAATGTAGTAGGAAAGAGATATACCTTTCTTATCTGAGCCTAGGAGCTTGGGACAATCTTTCTTCCAGTGACCTTTGAGGCCGCACTTGAAGCATTTCCCTTTGGGCTTTTCACCTGTACCTTTATCCTTTTTCCCAACATTGCCCTTTTTCTGTCCTTTTCCCTTACCCTGCTCCTTCTTGAACTTTTTCCCTTTCGGGTTCAGTTTAGAGGAAGACTGGGAAAAGTGAGCTTGGCCTTTAAGCTTCATGATGGCCTCTGCCGCCTAGAGCTCTTTCATTAACTCAGAGAGAGCCATGTCCATCTTGCTCATGTTGAAGTTGAGCTTGAACTGGTTGAAAGACTCCGGCAGAGTTTCGAGAATCATATCAGTCTGACTCCCTGCATCAATCTCAGCCCCTAGGATCTCAGCTTCATTGAAACAATCCATCATTTTGAGCATGTGCTCTCTGACAGGTGTTCCCTCAGCCATCCTAGTATTCATGATTGTCCTTAAAGCAGCTTGCCTAGCTGGCCTGCTTTTGTCTGCGAACATCTCAGACAAGGACAACATGATATCGGAAGCTGTGTCCATTTGCTCATGCTGTGTTTGCAACACGTTGGACATGGAAGCAAGCATGTAGCATTTGGCCATGCTATTTGCCTTTTTCCATTTCCTTTCAGCCTCTTGCTGGTCATCTGTAGAATAATCATCAATCGTAGGACAGGGTTCCGACAAAACATACTTGTACTCCTCAGCGGTGAGTACTATGTTAAGGTTTCTTTTCCAGTCTACGTAATTTGGGCCAGTCAATTTGTTCTCACGCAGAATACTCATCAACGGGCTAAAAGAATCCTTCCCATCTCTCTGGATATATAACAAGTTATAATTAGACAGGCAGTATATATGTAACATGTATATGGTGCTTGTAATAAAAGGAAAAACGTGCACAAGACTTTTTACATTATTAACCCTAATTATAATGTATCAGTGTCTCAACCTCCTCATAGACCCTCCATCAAAGGGATGGCCGAATCTATAGTCTCGTTGAGTAAAGCCTCGCTTATTTGGATTATCACTATCTGGATTTAGCATATCGAGCGACAGTCCAATCACTGATTGGTTTGGCCTCATATGACAAATAACACTAACTCGTAGGGAGAGGTTATTACCGTCTTATGTCAAGTGTGTTACCATCTCTTATGAACTTTCCCAGAATGTCTATGACTCAAGTCCTCCGAAGGGAAGTGACTTTAATCCAATCTTGAAGTGAACTTTAGTAAAGAGCTCCACCGAAGGGATGGCCGCTCCCACCAACACTTCATTGACATTCTAGAGAAGTGATCTTTAGTAAAGAACTCCACCGAAGGGATGGCCGCTCCCACTAACACCTCATTACGAATATTCACATTAGTTCACCTACTAACCCATCAAAGTGATCTTTAGTAAAGAACTCCACCGAAGGGGTGGCCGCTCCCACTAATACTCCATTGAGATAGCATGAACCGAAAATGGAAGGCCGTGGGGTTTTTCCAAACCCCTCTCCCACTTGATTATTTAACACTAGGGTTTTGAAAAAATCTTTTGACCTTTACATTAGTTACTCAAAAAAACTTTTTAAATCTAGCAAACTTAGTTAATTAAATTCATGACTCAATGACTTAAGTCATCTTGAACATAAATAACTTTTGCTTTAAAATATTTGAGCAAATCACTTTAAAGGGTCAAATTTCCTAACTTGGGACCAGTGGGTTATGGGCCCACTAAGGTAGCAACATATTAGATTTTAGTTTGGCCTCTTTTGGAAACTTAGGGTATCAAGATAAACTAAACCCTATCCAATTTTTAAACCTTAGACAAAAAGAAGGTGCTCGTCTAAGATCCGTTTAAAAATAATTTGCCAAACTAAAAACAATCCAATATAGAAAGATGCCAATTTTAAGAACCTAGTGGTGGCCATGTTACTAGGTGACAAACATAGCAATTATATAAAGCAATAAATATAATGCAATCCTTGATGGCTCCCTGCTCTTCGGACTTCAAATCCTTATCCAACTAGGAAACCTTATCCGACTAGGAATCCTAATCCAACTAGGATACTTGGTTAAGAGTCCTTTTCGCACTAGGACACCTTCGTTGCCTCCATCACCATGGAATCCTCTTCTACTTGCAACCATGCAATCTTTGAAGCTTTCTTCTCCTTGCTTGTTACAATAAATTAATTTTATACAAGCAAACCCATGAAAAACAAAACCAAAAAAATACATTGGAGATACCTATGCTTCTCAAGAAAGCTTACATGAAGACTAGTTGAAATAAAAATAAGGAAACATTACAACCTCCTATGATTGCTAAACGCGCAATCGTACACTTTCCAACTAATTAAAAACATCCAAATCCACACACATACATGCGAACCATCAAGGATGCAATTATATGGCTGCAACAAAAAGATTAGTGCATTCATTGTACTATGTACAACACTATACAGCATGCTGAAATTATTCCAGCAGTCTGGAAAAGATTCCTGCACTTCAAAACTGCAGTAAACTGTGTTCTGGAAAAATTCCAGCAACCTGGAAAAATTCCTGCACTCCTAACATACAGTAAACTGCATTCTGGAAAAATTCCAGCAACCTGGAAAAATTCCTGCACACTATTTATGTAGTAAATAACATCCTAAAGGGCGCCACCATGCCCTTGATTAATCTAGGATTGATATCCACACAACATGGGATTATGATTTCACATGGAGAGGCTCTGATACCACTGAAAGTTCATGCATTACAGATCTGAACTTGGACTTCCATGGCTGATTTGGTTTTTCAAGTTTTTAAAACAAGAAGACAGATCTGATTTCCAGCCATGAAACATGCATAAAAACTCCATGAAATCATGATCAACATGTGTATAATGCAAGGAGATGATAGAGGACTAATACCTTGATGATATGAATGCCTCAAATCTCTGAAAAGAAAGCCTTCAAAGGTCTGAACTCAGCCTGCAATCAGCAATGTATGTTGCAGGAATTTCTGCAATAGCTTCTCCTTTGATCTTCTCTTCTATTCCACAACCTAATCTGATTGGCTTTGATTGTGGGATCAGAATATGGATTCCAAGAAGGGTTTTCTGAATCTACAATTTTTTGAAAAAAGCTCAGGACCTGATCTCCTCTCTCCAATGAAGAAGAAAAAGGCAGCAATGGGCTGGGCGTGAGTTCCTCTCTTCCTCTCTTGGGCGGCCAATGGGGTTTCTTAATGGTTGCACGCCTAGGGTTTTTCTGATTGCTTTGTTTCACATCATACACGCCCAGGGGAGAGAAGGTTATATTTATAAAGATTAGATTCCTTTAAGAGTTCTCTTTCTAATAGGAATCATCATCCCATAAGATAAGCAACCAGCCACCTTAGTTGTGCAACACTTTCTAATTAAAGATACTAAAGATTAGTAAGCTTTAATTATAGGAATTCTTACCCAAAAAGGAGTTCTTCCTTCCAAGTAAAGATACCTAGTTAAACTTGGAAACCTCACACAAAGGGCTCCCCACATGGCTGGCCCACAAGATAGATAAACACACCATGGCCCACTAGTTAATAATTTAGCTAGAGTTAAATTCATGTATGCTATCAAAGGCCTATTTGAATTTAAACTCAAAATTATTCTTCCACAAAATTAATTCAACCACATATCATCTAATTAAATTAGGAAACCATGCCAATATAGGAAAGTGGCTAGAAGATGGACCAAAAGACATATTTGCCCTTGGCTCCCAAAATGACCAAAATGTCCATGCTAACACCATAGCAACATTAAGATCATTTTAACCCTAACTCATTCCACTAGAGAGTTATGGTTGCACTCCAGGGACAAATATTAAATTGCAAATTAAGCTCATCAAAAAACTGACGATTGTCTTTGACCTACCAAGTACAATGACCACAATGCCCCTCTATATAACATCCATAATCAAGTAGGTTAACCGATGTACTATCTACCTTCTTGATTACATCTCATCCTTAGAACTTACCCTGGAGAATATAATAATAACTGAATTTACCTTGGAGAATATTAACACTTGTTTAAATAATAAATTTCATAAAGGAAATGAATAATTTATCGGAAAACAAATAAGCAATATGAAACATGTCGGGTATCCAAGGAATCGGGAACTAGCAAGATGGCAATCACAAAAGGCTAAATCCTCTATCACCGAAGTGACAAGAGTATAACGGGACGTTGATCTCAGTCACACAAGGTGAGGAGATCAACGCAAATCATATATACTGATGATGCCAAAAAATGGTTTTCGGGCACCATCGGTCAAATAATAAGCAATTAATGAGAAAATTAATGGAGAGAGAGGGTTTATAGTGGTTCGGTCAGTGTGACCTACGCCCACTTTAATTGGTTCCTTTACTGCTTCGGGGAAGAGATTACAAAGTAGAAGATTACAATGATGATGTGAAAGTAGATAAAAGTTGCTTGTTTTCCAGCATTGGTAGGACTCTCTTTTTATATTCTTCCCCTAATGGATGGGGACGATTCTCCAGCGGCGTACGCTTCATTCTGGTGGAGTCTTCCGAACTGTCCTCAACAAGTGAGCAGGTAAGATTTCTTCCATGGGACTTGGCAAAGCTGGTAGATGGAACGACGCGCGCTGACTTTGTCATTCGATGGATCTAGACCTGGCCCTTGAAGGGTGGATATGGACCTGTGCTCATCATGGACTTGGGTCAGTCAGACCTGACCCGCTATCGTGGACCGAGCCGTTTAGGCCTAACCCTTCATTGCGGACCGAGTTATTTGGGCCTGGCCCATCATTTGCCCCTCAATGTCTCGCGCCAAAGAAGACTTTAAAAGGGAGACATTTGGAGTACCCAGGCTTCTCCATGCCAAGCAATTTGTGGCTTTTCCAGAAACTGCTCGTCTTCACCCTTCGGGGTTTCATAGAAGAGTCCTTTCTCCAGTTGTCTCCCTCTTTGAATTTCCCTTTTAATACATGCACTTCGCAGAGGGGGTCCGGGGGTGTCCCCCGGCGGTGGTCGATCAAAAACTCGTGTTGGCGACGGAGGTGCTGGACGGGGCAGCGGCGCCAGCCAGGGTACACCTGCGACTGCTGCGGATGGTGGCCTGGGCAGGGGCGAGGAGCGCGGAGGAGAAAGGGCGCTGGAGCGGGCGTGGCGCTGGCGAGGAGAGCGGGCATGGCGCGGGCGAGGAGCGTGGGCGCGGGCGCGGGCGCGCACAGGCGAGCACTGGCAGGCGCAGGCCCTGGTGGGCGCGGGCGCACGTGGGCGAGCGCTGGCAGGCACAGGCGCTGGTGGGCACGGGCGCTGGCGGACGAAGGCACTGGCGGGCGCGGACGAGCGCTGGTGGACGCGGACGAGCGCAGGCGAACGCTGGCTCAAGCGAACGAGGGCGCGGGTGCAGGCGAACGCGGGCGCATGCGCAAGCACTGGTGGGCGCGGGCGAGCGCTGGCGGGCGCGGGGGCACCCGGGCGGCGCAGGTGGGCGCAAGCGCTGGTGGGGGCGGGCGCGCGCAGTGAGCGCTGACGGGTGCTAGCGGGCGGGGTCGAGCGCAGGCGGGCGCCGGTGCCAGCAGGTGCTGGGCGCTGGTGCTGCTGGGCTGACGGAAGGGGCTGTGGGAGCCCCTTGTGGCGCTGCTACAGGCGCGGACGCCCCTGTGGTGTTGGACTCTTAAGGTGCTGGGGGCCTGATAGATATTGGGCACCTGGGTTGGGCGCTGCTCGAGAGGCGATTTTGCTGATCGCGATGGAGGAGCGTTGTTTGAAGACCTCGTGCAGGCAGGCCTCGTCTGCACTGGAGAGAGAGAGCACTGCTTGCATGAGAGCATAGATAGCGTTTGAGGATTGCTCATGTGAGAGCTGCACTTTTTGAGACTAAACTTTCGGTGATCCTGAGAGAGCCGCTAAGGTGGAGATAGGCTGCCTGTTTGAGTGCAGAGGTGGGCCAAGCTTTTTTTCGACCCGCGAGAGAGCTGCTAAGCTGGAGATAGGCTGCCTGTTTGAGAACAGTGCAGAGGTATGTCAAGCTTTTGGCGATCCACGAGATGATTCACCTCACCTGGACCTGCTGATTTCCTCAGCTTTTATATATTTTTGAGCTTTTGCCAACAGTTCTGGCATGCTCTTTGGTGGTTGCTTCATTACTGAAAAGAGGAAACGGGATGAGCGGAGGCCTCCCAGAAAGGCAGTCATGGTGACTTTGTCATTGGGCTCCTCGACTTGGAGGACCTCCTCGTTAAAACAAGTGAGGTAACTCCTCAGACTCTAATCTTGGTCCTGTTTTATGCTGAGTAGGTGGGTGGCAAGCTTCTGGTGGCGGTGTCCTCCAATGAAGTGCGACACGAAGATCTTACTCAATTCTTCAAAGGTGGAGATGGATGTTGGGGCGAGACTGGAGAACCATTGCCTTGCGGAACCCTTCAACGTGGTTGGACATGCTCTACACATGATCTCAATAGGGATGTTGTGTAGTTGCATTAGAGTTTTATAAGTTTCCAAGTGATCCAGCGGGTCCTTGGTTCCATCAAAGGACTCCATGGTCGGCATTTTGAATTTTTTGGGAAATGGGTAGTTCGCCACGGCGGGTTTAAACGGTGTGTCCGTTCGTTGTACCAGGTAGTCTATTGATTCTGGTACCTGTGCCTTCATGGCATTGAAGACATTGCCAATTTGATTTTGCATCTCTTTGATCTTCTCGTCCCAATGGTTGGGAGCTTCCGTGGATTAAACTTGGAACTGGCTTTCGTCTTCCAGGCTGTAATTCCCACTTTCCCCCTCCTGGAAATCAGGATCCTCATCACTTGAAGCAGAGGGAGGAGGTGGAAGTTCACCGCGATTCGACCCTCCTGGGGCTCCACCCAGGGGTGGAGGCACGTCAAGATGAGCACGACCTTGAGGGTCGACCAGGAGTCTTCCATGTGGGACGAGAGGGGGAGCTCCAACAGATGTGCCCTGGGCGTGGGCGCCATGATGATGGGCGCCCAGGGTGCCATGAGGATGGGCGCCCAGGTGAGGGTGGTGTTGGTTGGCGCCTCAGCCCCGGGAACGGTGTGGACGGGGCCCGAGTGAGGTGCCCCTCTGTGTGGAGCAACCGGTTGCTCTGAGCGCGGCACTTCCTGTGGCCCTGCACCTAGTGCTCCTCCCTGTCCCGCCAGCATGAGCTGTAATATTTGCTGGTTCTGAGTCACCAACTGCTGCATGGTCTCCAGCATCTGTTGAGGAGAGGGAGTGGGAGCATTCGGTGCAGGGTTGGTCGGTTGAGGATTACCCTCGCCTTCACGCGAGGGATTTCCATCTTGTTGCCTTGTTGACCAAGTGATAGGCATGGCTTTGGAAAAAGGAAATTCTTTTCGTTTCCCACAGACGGCGCCAAACTGATGATGCCAAAAAATGGTTTTCGGGCACCACCGGTCAAATAATAAGCAATTAATGAGAAAATTAATGGAGAGAGAGGGTTTATAGTGGTTCGGTCAGTGTGACATACGTCAACTTTAATTGGTTACTTTACTGCTTCGGGGAAGAGATTACAAAGTAGAAGATTACAATGATGATGTGAAAGTAGATAAAAGTTGCTTGCTTTCCAGCGTTGGTAGGACTCTCTTTTTATATTCTTCCCCTAACGGATGGGGACGATTCTCCAGCGGCGTACGCTCCATTCTGGTGGAGTCTTCCGAACTATCCTCAACAGGTGAGCAGGTCAGATTTCTTCCGTGGGACTTGGCAAAGCTGGTAGATGGAACGACGCGGCTGACTTTGTCATTCGATGGATCTGGACCTGGCCCTTGAAGGGTGGATATGGACCGGGCTCATCATGGACTTGGGTCAGCCAGACCTGGGCCCATCATGGACTTGGGTCAGTCAGACCTGACCCGCTATCGTGGACCGAGCCGTTTAGGCCTAACCCTTCATTGCGGACCGAGTTATTTGGGCATGGCCCATCATATACAATACAAATATACAGGACGGGACCACGGTAGCGAACCGGGTATCAGGACGGGACCACAGTAATAAACCGGGCATCAGGATCCAAACTGCAGCTGGTGGGACGGGAAAGGGATCTCCAAGTCGGTGGATCAAATCGACAAGGTTATCCAAGCTTAGTGATGTCGACTCATAGGTTAAATAACAAATCGAGACATGTGTAAAATACATCAAGTTCAAGTAAATAAATGGACAGGGCAAGAATGCTCAAAGGCATAACTTTCATTTTATGTCGGGCAATACATTTCGGGACAAGTAACTGTTACTAGTTTAACTTCGATGCTTTCGGGAAAACAAGTCACGTAATGTAAATCTTGGAAATGAGGAAATACAATGAACTAATACAATTCTGGGAAAAATAATGATTTCAAGATTTGTTTAAGGTGAATAGGGGTCCCGTATGTCGATTGTAATGATAACTTGGTACTTCTTGAGTTTGAAGACATTCCGGGCTCCTTATACACTTTACGATTTTCAAATGCACAATATCAAGTTAAAAACTCTTAATCACATATTGGTTTTCATTGGTTCAAATATCCACTTCATTTTCCAAACTTTTATCACTAAAATAAGTAGACCATTGGATTCCATGCTTCAAGAGCTTTCCAACAGTATATAGAACTTCCAAATCCAATATGGGAATCAAAAGTTATAGGTGTTTTAAAGTGGCCTTTTTTTTCCTACAGGTTCCCGGCATCCGGACGCCTGGAAGCAGAAAAGGGCGCCCAGGTCTCTGTCTCCTGGCGTTCGGCAGAAACCTCCCAGGCATCCGAAATTTTGCTGTTTTTTTTTTATATCATTTCCCTCCTTTCTCTTCCACTTGCACTCTTATACAACTGAGCTTTTCCTTGCTTAAACAAACATCCAAACTAAAATAAAAACTCCCATCAAACTTCAACGAACATTAAATCCAAACACCTTCTTCTTCGCATTGAAACATCAAAGAAAAGAAAACTACTATCCATAAGATTCATCTACACTTTAACAACATAATGGATACATTTATCAAGATGTATAATAGAGAAATCAACTCATCAATATGCATTTCAAAAGTAATAGAAATCAAGGCAAGGAAAACCATGAAAACACATGAAAAAATCATTAAGAATCAATAGTGTACAACAAGAGATTTCCATGAAACATGTAAATGTTCGAATACTTATCCATTCATCCACTTGCCTTTGTCTCTAATCAAGCAAATCCAAGTCTCTAATCACCTCTCAAGCTCAAAATCCAAGCTACAAGCAAAAACCCCCAAAACAAACCCTAAAATGGGTCAAACCATGAATGAAGAAGAAAGAACTTTCAATAATGAAAATGGAACTTCCCTAAGGCTAGAAGAATACTAATCTAGAAGATGGGAAGGATTACTTACTTGGATGACCTTCAAATGAAGAGATCTAGCTCAAAGAAGATCTCAAGGTTGGAAGATTTCTCCACAAATGGTATCAAGAGGAAGCTTGCAAGGTGAGGAAGAGAATGGTGATCTCCATTTTGATGTTGGTGCAAGATTAGTGTGGATTGGAGAGGGAGAAGCAAGAAGAAGAAGAGAAAAGCAAGAGAAACCCTAGGTTGCTGGTTTGTGCTGGAACAATGAAGAATGAATGGAAATGAAGAGTGGCTTCCCTTTGTTAACAAATGAGTTGGGTCCCACTACTAAAGGAACTTGTTTGGCTGAAATCTTCTCTTTCGGAACCTCGGATGAATTCGACGAAGAAGGAAGAAATGATCGTCGAAATATCTAGTTTCTAAAAAGTATATGTTTTGCGGGTTTCGAAAATATCAAATTTTGGGTACAGGTTTAGTATAAAAGGACTGTTTTGCCCCTCAAGGCTTGTAAATCGGGTTTCGGGGCCTCGAATGAAAACGGGACCAACATGAAAGTTGTAGGGATCACTAAGATAAATGAAACGGGCTAAGAATGCAATTCAAAATGATTCCGGGAAATCCCTTAAGTAATTGCAAAGTCGAAAGGAGAACCCCCTAAGGGCCCCACTAGTTACCAAAGTGCTCAAAATTGTCCAAAACTAGAACAAAAGTTATTCCAAACCCAACTTGTCACTCCCCCAAACCAAGACATCGGGGGCGGGAATGGGATTAAAGCATAAATGTATTTTACTTCTCCCAAGATCCGCGTGTGTGAAGACAACACATTCTGAATATTTTGCGGAAGCTTTCGTGGTGTTACGACCCGAAGTCCGTGGCCAACGGATTCCGCGTCGCATTCAACCTTTAGCATATAGCTATCATATCAAGAATCATATCAGACTGGAGTAACCATCACAATAAATTACAGAGCTGACAGTTACAGGATATTACATTCCCAAATATATTCAAGTTTCAAATTATCAATGTACATTAATTAAGAATCCCCAAGAAAGGCTAATAGAAGCCATACAACAATAAGCTATAACTACTACCCAAATGTGACGTAGCTCCACTGTCAAGCTCAATGTCTACATGACATAGCCGACAAACCAACCTGCAGCATGGCTCCACAGCCAACCAAACACTCAACTCGGGGCAACGAAGTCTGAACCTGAGTACCAAAAGTAGTGGGTCAGACACGACGGTCTGGCAGGTGGATGAAAAGATCACAAATATACTAAAGAGTAAAACATATGATAAATCATGCTATTTGATCGAAATGCTGCATATGATTAAACGGGTGCAAACTCGAGGATCTCTGACAAAACATGTATTCATTTCAAGGATGGTTAAAACATGAAGATCTAGTAAAACATATGTTCATTTACATCATCTATCAAAGCATAGATATTTGACAATCGGGTGTTCGTCGAAAACATGTATAAATATGGCTATCCGGAAAACAAACGTTCATTCGAGACATAGGTAAAAACATAAACATACAACAGTCGGGTATTCATTTAAAGTATGTGTAAACCTAGAAATCTGACAAGACTAGTGTTCATTTAAACATATTTCAAAGCATGGATATTTAACAAACCGGGTATCGTTTAAAACAGGTATAAACGTACGGATCTGGCAAACAAGTGTCATTTGAAATATATATCCAAGCATGGCTATTTAACAAATCGGGTAATCATTTAAAATAGGTTTAGACATGGGGATCTGTAAGTCCATGAGGATCCGAACCCTAGAGGGGGCTGAATAGGGTGAGCTCCAATTATGACCAATTTAAACAAATTTAACTTCTTTAAATTAAACTAGTCACATGTGGTGAAAGACAAACAAAATGCGGAAGCTTAATAACAACAATCACCACAAAGCATGCACCATCACACAAGTATTTATAGTGGTTCGGCCTCAATGCCTACATCCACTACCGGCTTGTGAACCAACACCCCACCGGATTTCCACTATTTATGCTTTTCAATAGGCTAAGCAATAACCTTTACAATATGCTTTTCAAGGCTAAGCAATAACCTTTACATTGATGTTTTTCAAGGCTTAACATCAACCTTTACATTATGCTTTTCTTAGGCTAAGCAATAACCTCTTCAACCTCAAGGTTGGTTATCTCTCTAATTAGTGTCTAAAATACACTTGATGGAGATTTAATTAAGCTCATTACAATGCCTCTTAAATAGGCGGATATGGAAGTGAAAAACTAATACACACTCACACTATGAATGCAAAGATGAAAGTACATGAAGTGTGTGTGTGTGGTCCTCAATCATTTTGAAAACGAAAGCTCATAAATGTATGCCTAAGGCTTTTGAAAGTTTTAGCTCATAAAACATTTATGATTGAGGATAGAATGCAATCACATGTTAAAAGTAACAACTTGTTAATGATGTCAAAGATACACAAGTTGTATGAAATGAATTAGCTCTAAACATGTGATGCATAGGGATGTCAATCAAATCAACAATGTAGCTCATAAAACATAAAAATAGATTTGATTGAAATTAGGGGACAAATCATATGTAATTATAAATACGACTTGAATATGATATACCAATCAAAGCAAAGCAAGTTGTGAAACTTTAAAACAATAATACACATATGATTTGTAAAGATGTTGAATCCAAAACATAAGATACATTTGAAAGAGATTTTCTTATGATGGAAAAACAACAACCAAAGATTCAACAAAGTATATGAATCATGTTACATATTTCATTAACATGATCTACTTAGATTTACCAAAGATAAAGTACTACTTTGATTGAATCAATGGTGATGCATCCAAAACAATAGATCAATTCAAAATATAAACCATGCTAAGGATACAACACATCATAGGTTAACATGTTACTAAAGATTTACCAATGATAAAACAAAACATGAAAACATATGATTTGTAAAGAAGTTGAGTCCAAAACATAAGATACTTTTGAAAGTGATTTTCTTATGATGAAAAACAACAACCAAAGATTCAACCAAGTATAGGAATCATGTTACATATAATTTCAAAGGTTTTTCCATTAACATGATCTACTTAGATTTACCAAATAAAGTACTACTTGGATTGAATCATATGGTGTTGTATCCAAAACAATAAATCAATTCAAAACATAAAACATGTTAAGGACACAACACAAACATAGTTTAACATGCTAGAAATGATTTACCAAAAATAAAACAAAGCATGAAAACATATGATTAAGGAAAGTAAAGCCTACTTGGTGATTTAACTTCATTAATCCAAGTTTTAGCTTTCCTAATGATCCCCTTCATCCCTTAGTTCATTTCCCTTGAATATGCCTCAAAACCTCCCAAGGAGGGGCTTGAAATTCTCAACTTTTGGCAAAGGAAAGAACTCATATTTATAGCCAAAAGTGCCCAACGGCTAGTCCTCGGTCGACCGGCAAACAAGTCTCGGTCGACCGGGATCACATAACGGTCATATTTCTGTCCGTTGGAAGGTTTCAGCTCAAACCTGCACTTTTTGCCTGCAGTGTTCCCGGTTGACCGGGCCCTCTGGGCCGGTCGACCGGCGACACTGCCGGGACACCAAAAGTTCCAACTTTTTGCAATTCAAAGTTTTTCTTTGTGGAACTTTATGGGCCACTAAACCAAGCTAGAAAACATGTTTTAAATCATTTTAAGATGTTTAAAAACATGAAACACACAAAGCCTAAAATGATTTGAAAACTTTAAAACCAAAGGCTAACTTGATTTGATAAAACTCTTTTCTAAATCAAATGAATCCAAGATTGAAAACAAAACATGCATAAATCAAACCTTTTACAAATCTTAAAAAACCATGCATGTATAAAATAAGATTTCAAGATTTCTAAAACAATGCAAGTGTGTATAAATCAAATGATGCTAGAATGAAATGCATCCATCAAATTGCAATCTACAAAATTCCTAACAGGATCTGGCAAAACAAGTGTCATTTAAAACAAAGCACGGATACTAAACAATTCGGGTATTCATTGAAAACAGGTATAATCATATAAATCTAGCAAAACCATCGATCGTTTGAAACATATGTAAAAGCATGGGTATTCACCCAACCGGCATTCACCTAAAGCATGTATGGGTACAAATGACAGAAAACAATATAACAATAGTAACTGAATTTACAATGGAGAATATTAACACTTGTCTAAATAACAACTTTCATAAGGGAAATGAATCATTCATCGGAAAACAATTAAGCAATATAAAACATGTCGGGTATCCAAGGAATCGGGAACTGGCAAGATGGCAATCACAAGAAGCTAAGTCCTCTATCACCGAAGTGACAAGAGCGGGACGTTGGTCTCAGTCACACAAGGTGAGGAGGCTCAACGTAAATCATATATACAATAATAAATATACGGGAATGGGAACGGGACCACGGTAGCGAACTGGGTATCGGGACGGGACCACGGCAATAACCGGGTATCGGGATCCAAACTGCAGCTGGCGGGACGGGAGAGGGATCTCCAAGTCGGTGGATCAAACCGACAAGGTATCCAAGCTTAGTGATGCCGACTCATAGGTCAAAACCAATCGAGACATATGCAAGTAAATCCAGTACAATAAACAAACGGGTAAAACGGGGGTGCTCAAGGGCACACTATCACTTCATATCGGGCAATACATTTCGGGACAAATAACTGTTACTAGTGTAACTTCAATGCTTTCGGGAAAACGAGTCATGTGATGCAAATCTTGGAAATGAGATGAAACAATGAACTATAACAAATTTCGGGTAAAAATATTAATTTCAAGATCTATTTAAGTGAATAGGGGTCTCGTATGTCAATTATAGTCATTACTTGGTACTCCTTGAGTTTGAAGACATTCCGGGCTCCTTATGCACTTTTTCTATTTTTAAAACTTACAATGAGCTTATGGGTAGTACTAGATGTTACAATAGAAAAATCAAGATTATAAACGGTCCATCCTAGGCATGACATTAATCCGGAAACATCGAGCAACCTACTCAGTCATCGAAAGGAATAGAATTAGCGATAACCAAGGAAATAGACTTGTGTTTGGGTATAAAGAAGATATCACGTCGTTCCATCCCGTTCAAGATTGAAATGGATTAACTTCGATGTCACCGAACCCACCGTGAGGAGTGTCGGCTCAAGACATCCTCATACATAGGTCAACCAGTCCAAAAAGGGTAGCCAGGGTCCCACCTAAAACCAAGAATTAGTGTCTAGATCGTCACCATTCTTTTCTTTTAGTTCTCTAGTCTTAAAGACCTTAGATTAGGGCATAAATAGTCTTAATACTAGTGCATAAACTCCTAGGGCTCATAGAAGCACAATTGTTTCCCAAAAAAACAAATCTCATTCGGTCCGATCGATCGGTCTGAATTTCTGTACAGGGTCCGATCGATCGGTCGATCGATTGGACCTGGGCGCAGTGCAGGTCCGGGAACTTGATTTTTCCTCCTTTTCTTTCCTTTCCTTCCAACATATAATCAATCACATAGAACTATACATAAGGAGACTTAAACACATGTTTCCAATACATTAAAATGAGCTAAAGAGCTCCTCATTTCAAGTTTCCCCCTTTCCATCTTTCCATTCACAATACATCTCAAAGTGGAGAAAACCCATTCATGTGAAACCATTTGAAATCTTGACAATATGATGCATACATTTCCAAGTATGAACAAGAGAGAATAAACTCATCAATAAGCACATCTCATAATCAATATTTATCATATTAAAGACAACTATTAAAATCACCGAAACTATTCATAAATCAATATTTTCTCACAAAACATGTTAATAATCAAAACGATCCAATCAACCACTTGCCTTTGACTCTAATCAAGCAAATCAAGCTCCTAATCACCTCTCAAGCTCAAGATCCACAATCTCTACAAAAACCCCCAAAACAAACCCTAAAATGGGGTTAAACAATGAAATGACAAGGAAACCTTTCAATAATAAAGGTGGAGCTTCTCTAAGGCTAGAAGACTTCAAATCTAGAAGATGAAGAAGAACACCTACTTGGATGACCTTCAAATGAAGAGAACTAGCTCAAAGAGGATCTCAAGGTGGGAAGATTTCTCCAAGAATGGTATCAAGGTGAAGCTTGCAAGGAGAGGAAGAGATTGGTGATCTCCATTTCTTGATTGATGAACTATTGGTGTGGCTTGGAGATGAAAAAGCAAGAAGAAGAAGAGAAAGTTGCTAAAAGAACCCTAGGTTCAGTTGTGCTGGAAAATGAAGATGGGGAAGAAAGGAGATGGGTTCTTCTTATAAGCAAGTGAGAATGGGTCCCACAACTTAAGGAACTTGGGTGGCTGAAATCATCTATTTGTGGGCATCGGATGCGATCGACGAAGAAGAGAAAAACGTTTCTCATAAAATCTAGTTTTCAAAAAGTATAATTTTGGCATCGTTCTGAGATCTCGAAATTTGGGTCCAGATTTGGTGTGAAAAGACTATTTTGCCCTCCGGGCTGGAAAACTGATTTTCGGAGCTTCGAATGGGTACGGAGTGAACACGAAAGTTGTAGAGAATAACAAAGCTAGTCAAATGAGGCTAAAACAAGAATTATCGGGAATTTCGAATAACCTCCCAATCACGCGCGAGGTCACTAAAAGAACCCCCAAAGGGCCCCACTAATCACACAGGCGCTCCAAATTCCCCAAAACTAGAGAAAAACCATTCTAGCTCACAAACTCAACCCAACAAATACTAATCCCACCAAAGAAACTAATCCACAATAAAATAACACTAATCCAAGAGATTAGGGGTCGGGTTCTCACACAACTTAGTCAAAGACTACTAACCACGCTTAAGTCTAACACAAGACTCAATTAACACTAATCGAGTTCACTCGGGTCGGGGTCTCACATCCCCCCCCCTTAGAATATTTGGTCCTCCAAATGAACCAACCAAACCCAAAAACAAGTGGGGACATTAATCCCACACTTCAAAAGCAAAACCTCAAATGACTGCTCCAAATTGGTCCTCTCGGAAGCACTTGAACTCGCTGGATCATCCTCGCTGTAGAACTCTTCGGTCAACTATCAACAATCGTCAAACATTCTTCCACTGGCTCGAATCTGTTGCTGCTCTGCCAATCTGACCACTCCAGAAATTTGCTTTCTCTGACTCCTTCTAAGTTCCAGAAAGTCTCTCGCTTCTTGGCACCATGATACAGAAAATTCTTGGAACAATTCTGTCAACTTCATCACAACTGTCGAAGCTAGGGTCTCATATCAAATGCACCAACTTCAAGGAGAACTCTTGCTAACTCTAACTCTTTATGCTCATTGCTCTTGATCCACTGCACAGTAGTCAGTCTCTGACACTATCATGCTTGTTCATTCACCATTCTTCAACATCTGAAGCTCTACACTCACTCTTGCAACTGTTCTACCAAATTTGTTTCCCCCAACAAACCCGAAATAATCGATTTCCAGCTTCGTATATCTGTTCGTTGTAATCCGATGTTTCTCATGTCGATAACATTCGCAAAATCTTCGTTGTCAGGCGTTCAAATATAGATCCTTTCTGTAGTCAACTGCTGAAATATGACTCCCAATGCTTCGTATCTCGCTGGGTCTACTTCACCACATGGTTGCATTTATTGATAATTTCCGATTAGCTCTTTAACAAAACTCATCAAATTCCGAAAATCTCGAACTCCGAACATCTCCTTGGAGCTTTGCCAACTGAAAAGAAAAATTGTCTTGTCCTTCTATCTGCCCTTGGCTTCGGAAAATTGGTGATGCTGAGTATTACCAGATGTCTCTCACTTTAGGCAATGTCGTCCAGTCCTCGGTACACGTCTGTCATCTCTGTCAAAGTTGTCGAAATTAGGTCTCCTGCCAATGCACAATCTTCAAGGTGAATGACTTGAAAATCTGTCACCTCTTCATATGCCAAGCTGATTCAATCAAATGTTTAAACGGTCCTCTGAACACTTCACCCATCTTTATCTGCTAGTCGAAAACACAAGGTTCACAGCTCTATAAGTTTCCAACTCTGACTAGACCTGCTAACACTTTAACTGTCATGCTACTCCCCATGTCTACACTTCGTGTGGTGTGCTTCTATCAAACTCATTCTTCTTTGAATCCTTCAACTGTCATTGTCCTTAAGTGATGATTCTCCTGCTCGTATCTGTACTCTACCTAAACTGATGTTCTACAAGTCAGTAACATCCACAAAATCTTCTCTATCATGTAATCAGGTAATAATCAATTCCACATATAACTCTCTACACAACTACTGAAAATTAATCTCCTATGCTTTTAACCATCCACCGACACATCCTGCTGAGTCGACTCACCATCACAACTACAATTGTTAAACCGCCTCCAACAATTCTCCGTCACACGCTCATCAATGCTTAAGAAATTTCTAACTTTTCATATCTTCCTGGAGCTGCACCACTGAAAATCACTTCAAACCTCATAAAGTTCACCACTTATTCGGCTTATGGAGTCTTCTGACTTAGGAAAATAATCCAAGTTTATCCAAAAATTCACACTTACTTGCTTGACGAAACCTCTGACAGTACATGATCAACTGTAATTGGGTCTCGATATGCTGCTCACATTCCTTACTGACGAATAATTGGTCGCAAATTCTTTCTCTAGCTCCATCTGTGACATCGAAAAGCTGAAAATCCTGCCAATGTCCTTCGAGAAACACATGTTAAGTCCACAAAACTCTGACTCTCTGGCGCGAAAACAAGGAAAAGGTACTAAATGTGAGTGTGGAGACATTAAATTCTCCCCCACTAGAAAAGAATTTGGTCCCCCAAATTCCCGAACAACAAGGACAAGAAAAGGAGACAAAGATAGTCTCCCCCACTAGAAGAAAAGCAAACACGAACTCACAGAACAATACTAGACCAAAGAAAACGAGTCCTCACCACATGTCTTAAGGTTCCTAGAGTGTTTTTTTCCTAGAAACCTGCTTGCTCTGATACCAATCTGTCATGCCCCAAACCGGAATCCTGGGGGCGCGAATGGGATTAAGCGTAAATATATTTTTCTCCCAAGATCCGCCTGTGTGAAGACAATACATTCTGAATATTTTGCGGAAGCTTTCGTTGCGTGGCGACCCGGAGTCCGTGGCCATCGGATTCCACATCGCACTCAACCTCTAGCATATAACTACTATATCAAGAACCATATCAGACTGGAGTAAACCATCACAACAAAGTACAGAGCTGACAGTAACAGAATATTACATTCCCAGATATGTTCAAGTTACAATTATCAATATACGTTAATTAAGAATCCCAAGAAGAGGCTAATAAAAGCCATACAATAACAAATTAATAGCCACTACCCAAATGTGACGCAACTCCGATGTCAAGCTCAATGTCTACATGACATAGCCGACAAAACAACCTGTAAAGCATTGCTCCACAGCCAACAAAAGCACTCATCTCGGGACGAAGAAATCTGGACCTGAGTACCCAAAGTAGTGGGTCAGACACGACGGTCTGGCAGGTGGGTGAAAAGATAATAAATATACTGAAGAATAAAACATATGATAAATCATAATATTTGATCAAATGCTGCATATAATTAAACGGTTGCAAAATCGTGGATCTCTAACAAAACATGTATTCGTTTCAAGCATGGGTAAAACATGAAGATCTAACAAAGCATATGTTCATTTACATCATCTATAAAAGCATAGATATTTGACAATCAGTTGTTCGTTGAAAACATGTGTAACTATAGCGATCCTGGCAAAACTAATGTCCCTTTGAAATATATGTGAAAGTACAGATATTTAACAAATCGGGCATTCATTTAAAACATGTGTAAACTTAGGAATCTGACAAAGCAAGTATCATTTAAAACATATTTAAAAGCACGGATATCTAACAATTCGGGTATTCATTTAAAACATGTGCATGTACAAAGAACGAGAAACAATATAACAATAACTGAATTTACCTTGGAGAATATTAACACTTGTTTAAATAATAACTTTCATAAAGGAAATGAATCATTTATCGGAAAACAAATAAGCAATATAAAACATGTCGGGTATCCAAGGAATCGAGAACTAGCAAGATGGCAATCACAAAAAGCTAAATCCTCTATCACCGAAGTGACAAGAGTATAACGGGACGTTGATCTCAGTCACACAAGGTGAGGAGATCAATGCAAATCATATATACAATAGAAATATACGGGATGGGACCACGGTAGCGAACTGGGTATCGGAACGAGACCACGGCAATAAACCGGGCATCGGGATCCAAACTGCAGCTGGCGGGACAGGAGAGGGATCTCCAAGTCGGTGGATCAAACCGACAAGGTTATCCAAGCTTAGTGATGTCGACTCATAGGTTAAATAACAAATCAAGACATATGTGAAATACATCAAGTTCAAGTAAATAAATGGACGGGGCAAGAATGCTTAAAGGCATAACTTTCATTTTATGTCGGGCAATACATTTCGGGACAAGTAACTGTTACTAGTGTAACTTCAATGCTTTTGGGAAAACAAGTCATGTAATGTAAATCTTGGAAATGAGGAAATACAATGAACTAATACAATTCTGGGAAAAATAATAATTTCAAGATTTGTTTAAGGTGAATAGGGGTCCCGTATGTCGATTGTAATGATAACTTGGTACTCCTTGAGTTTGAAGACATTCCGGGCTCCTTATACACTTCATGATTTTCAAATGCACAATATCAAGTTAAAAAATCTTAATCACATATTGGTTTTCATTGGTTCAAATATCCACTTCATTTTCCAAACTTTTATCCCTAAGATAAGTAGACCATTGGATTCCTTGCTTCAAGAGCTTTCCAACGTTATATAGAACTTCCAAATCCGATATGGGAATCAAAAGTTATAGGCGTTTTAAAGTGGCCTTTTTTTCCTACAGGTTCCCGGCGTCCAGACGCCCGAAAGCAGAAAAGGGCGCCCAGGTCTCTATCTCCTGGCGTCCGGACGCCCGAAACGTGGCGTCTGGCAGAAACCTCCCAGGCATCCGAAATTTTGTTGTTTTTTTATATCCTTTCCCTCCTTTCTCTTCCACTTGCACTCTTATACAACTGAGCTTTTCCTTGCTTAAACAAACATCCAAACTAAAATAAAAACTCCCATCAAACTTCAATGAACATTAAATCCAAACACCTTCTTCTTCGCATTGAAACATCAAAGAAAAGAAAACTACTATCCATAAGATTCACCTATACTTTAACAACATAATGGATACATTTATCAAGATGTATAATAGAGAAATCAACTCATCAATATGCATTTCAAAAGTAATAGAAATCAAGGCAAGGAAAACCATTAAAACACATGTAAAAATCATTAAGAATCAATAGTGTACAACAAGAGATTTCCATGAAGTATGTAAATGTTCGAAAACTTATCCATTCATCCACTTGCCTTTGTCTCTAATCAAGAAAATCCAAGTCTCTAATCACCTCTCAAGCTCAAAATCCAAGCTACAAGCAAAAACCCCCAAAACAAACCCTAAAATGGGTCAAACCATGAATGAAGAAGAAAGAACTTTCAATAATGAAATTGGAGCTTCCCTAAGGCTAGAAGAATACTAATCTAGAAGATGGGAAGGATTACTTACTTGGATGACCTTCAAATGAAGAGATCTAGCTCAAAGAAGATCTCAAGGTTGGAAGATTTCTCCACAAATGGTATCAAGAGGAAGCTTGCAAGGTGAGGAAGAGAATGGTGATCTCCATTTTGATGTTGGTGCAAGATTAGTGTGGATTGGAGAGGGAGAAGCAAGAAGAAGAAGAGAAAAGCAAGAGAAACCCTAGGTTGCTGGTTTGTGCTGGAACAATGAAGAATGAATGGAAATGAAGAGTGGCTTCCCTTTGTTAACAAATGAGTTCGGTCCCACTACTAAAGGAACTTGTTTGGCTGAAATCTTCTCTTTCGGAACCTCGGATGAATTCGACGAAGAAGGAAGAAATGATCGTCGAAATATCTAGTTTCTAAAAGGTATATGTTTCGCGGGTTTCGAAAATATCAAATTTTGGGTACAGGTTTAGTATAAAAGGACTGTTTTGCCCCTCAAGGCTTGTAAATCGGGTTTCGGGGCCTCGAATGAAAACGGGACCAACATGAAAGTTGTAGGAATCACTAAGATAAATAAAACGGGCTAAGAATGCAATTCAAAATGATTCCGGGAAATCCTTTAAGTAATTGCAAAGTCGAAAGGAGAACCCCCTAAGGGCCCCACTAGTTACCAAAGTGCTCAAAATTGCCCAAAACTAGAAAAAAGCTATTCCAAACCCGACTTAGTCAAAGACTACTAACCATGCTTAAGTCTAACACAAGACTCAATTAACACTAATCGAGTTCACTCGGGTCGGGGTCTCACACTTTCAACTCTTGAAAACTTGTTTCACACTGGTCGGTCCACACAAATGGGACATTCTTCCTAGTCAATTTTGTCAACGGGGCTGCAATGGACGAAAAACCTTGGACAAATCTTCTGTAATAGCCTGCTAACCCCAAAAAGCTTCTAATTTCTGTCACACTACTTCGCCTCACCCAATTAACAACTGCCTCTATTTTGGCTAGATCAACTGCTAAACCTTATCTGGAGATGATGTGGCCTAGAAAAGCAACTTGCTCTAACTAGAATTCACACTTACTGAGTTTTGCATAAAGCTGGTTGTCCCTCAAAAGCTGCAACGCTGTCTTCAAATGTTCTTCAGGCTCCTTCTTACTCTTGGAATACACAAGGACTTCATCGATGAATACTACTGTGGAGTGATCCAAATAGGGTGCAAAGACCTTGTTCATCAAAGCCATAAAGACTGCGGGTGCATTTTTCAAACCAAAGGGCATCACTAAGAACTCATAGTGCCCATATCTTGTTCTAAAGGCCGTCTTTTGAACATCTGAGTCTCTAATTCTCAATTGATGGTACCCTGACCTCAAGTCTATCTTGGAAAAATAGGCTGCTCCTTGCAATTGATCAAATAATTCGTCTATCCTTGGCAATGGATACTTATTCTTCACGGTCACATGGTTCACCTTCCTGTAGTCAATGCACATTCTCAAACTCCCATCCTTCTTTTTCATAAACAACATCGGTGCTCCCCACGGCGAAACACTTGGCCTAATAAAACATTTGCTCAACAAGTCCTGCAATTGGAGCTTTAGCTCACCCATTTCTGCTGGAGCCATCCTGTATGGTGCAATCGAGATCGGAGCCGTCCCTGGAAGGAGCTCAATTATGAACTCAACTTCTCTGATTGGTGGTAAATCCGGGATTTCTTCTGGAAAAACATCCGGAAATTCACATACAATGGGGATATCCTCCACCCCTTGGGACTGTTTATCCTCCGTGATAAACGCAATAAATGCTTGACATCCACTCTGAACTAATCTGCTTGGCTTCAACACTAAAATAAACCCTGCCTGAGTTTTTCTCCTGTTCCCCTGAAATATCAATTATGCATGTGGTCCTTGGAATCTGAATGTGGTGGTCTTACTAAAACAATCCATGGTGGCATGATATGCTTCTAACCAATCCATGCCTAAAATGACATCAAAATCATGCATGTCCAAAACTATGAGGTTGGCCGGTAAATTGACATCTCCTAACAAAACTGTACAACTAGGGTAATGGGTTCTACACATAACTTGTTTCCCTACTGGTGTTGTAACTACTAGTATGTAATCCAAATCACTACATGGTGCATCAATTATCTTAGCAAAACTAGGGGATGAAAAGGAATGTGTGGATCCAGGGTCAAATAAAATCTGGGCTTCTACCCCACAAATAAGAAGTTTACCTTCTACCACGTCTCCTACAGCTTCAACATCTGCACGACTGAGATAATATAAACGTCCATGCATCTGTAGTCTATTCGGTGCTTGGTTCTGCCTTCCTTGGCCATGTCTATTCTGCTGTGGAGGACGAGCATTCTGGTTTTGTGCCGGTGGCGTAGCCTGCTGCTGCTGCTAAGGTGGTCTAACCTGATTCTGAACTGGTGCTTGGTTCTGAGGAGCCACTTGTCACTGTTGTTGGTTTCTGTTCCCTTGATTCTGAAGTAGTGGGCAATCCTTGATTGTATGGTTTATGGCCCCACATTTAAAACAGGCACCCATGGCCTTACGACATTCATGTGTTTCACGATTCTTGCCACAATGTCCATAACCCTGCCTCACTTGACCTTGTTCTTGCCTTGGCTTCTTGTTCTGTTGTTGTCTTTGATTCTGTTGCTGATAGTGCTGCTTCCTGTCCTGAACAATCATGTTGTTAATATCTTCAAACGTATATGCCCGCTTGACTGCCTCATCATATGTAGTTGGTGGAACCACTCCAATGACATCTCTCATGATGATCGGATTCAATCCTTCCAAAAACTTCATTATCTTTTTCCGTTCCGTGTCAATCAACTCCGTAGCATATCTAGCCAATCTTTCAAACTTGGTGACATAGTCTAGCACCGTCATGCTGCCTTGTTTGAGCCGCTGAAACTCAATAGCCTTCTGCCTCTTGACATGAGAGGGAATGTATTTATCTTGAAATTGTGGCTTGAATGCTGCCCATGCCTCTGCGTCAGCCATTGCCGCATATGGGTCCTTAACTGTTTTCCACCAACGATCTGCAAGTCCGTAGAATAGTGAAGCTGTGAGGTTGACCTTCTATATTCCCGTGCACATAAAGACATCGAAGATTTTCTCGGTATTAACTAGCCAGTCATCTGCCACTAACGGGTCCTCATTGCCCGAAAATTCCTTCGGTGCTCTCTTCCTAAATTTCTCAAATAGTGCATTAGGGTCAGGATCCCTATTTTGAATAACAATCTGCGGACCCACGGGTGGTGGAGCGACATTCCTGTTCTGAAGTACTTCCAAGAGTTGCCTCTGGACTTGAGCCATTTCCTCATCCTTCTTTGCTAACTGTTCTTGAAATCTTGTTTGGTTTTCATTGGCCAGCTTTTGTTGTGCTATCATTGCTTGCATTAGTTCTTGAAACTATGTGGCTTTGGTGTTTCAGATGCATCTGACTCATTCTGATTACTGCCTGAAGCATGATGGTTTGGAGCTTTTCTTGGAGGCATATTGCCGTAAAACAAGGAGTTAGAACACAATAAACATGATATGAGAGTTTCTAAGGTCCTATACCAACGAATCTATCAAACTCACGAATCCTCGCCACGTTTCTAAGACCTTTCTAGTTTCTTTTAAGTTCCTGAAACATGTCCCGCTCTGATACCAGTCCTGTCGCGACCCCGGAACGGAGCCCCGGGCCCGCGACACGTTTTCGATTACATTGGAGATATACTTATGTTTTCCCACAGGTTCCCGTGGTGAGGATTCCCAAGGACACGCGGAATCTGACTCACCCGATCAAGTTTGTGGAAGCGTGTAGCAAATCACATCATGATAAGCACCAATAAATTTTTAGATGCTATAACAAATAATAACAAGACATAGTATCAAAGAAAGAAGTTAACATGGCATTCCCATTATAATTTCAAGTTATGAGACTAACACGAAAGTAGTTAAGTTTTAGTTACATCCCATAAGAGGCCAACAGGGGCCAATACACTTCTCCAAATAACAAAAGAAACCCCAAGACAAAATGATGAAACTCAAGAACCCGCCCGACGTCTAAATGACATCGTCGGGCTGCCACTCTCTCACTGGGGGTGGCTCAAGAGCCTCCTCCTGACGCTCCTCCTCAAAGGCAACGTCTCCTGTACCTGGGCACCAACAAACAAGGGTCAAAGACAACGGTTTGGCCGGTAATCAATTTAGGTGCAAGCATGAACATTAACGTTTTAAGAAAACTATAAGTAACTCCCTGATTTGAAATATTACAATGACTGCTATACATTTTCAAGAATATACAACAAAGCTGAAATACTAAAACAAACTAGCATGAATACATATAATATCATGAATAGTCACAGTCCACAAGAGCCCATCCTTTCTCTATCATTTATAATGAAATGAGCAAGCACGCACGACAAGCACGATATACATAATATAATCACGACACGATTCCCACATATACGGGGATTCCGGCCGCGGAACCGGACACGCACGATGTGTAATAAAATACACGACCAGTCTGCAGACAGTCCACATGTTTAAGGACCCCCAGACAGTGGATCAGACTGAAAGGGCAGTCCAAGCTCAGCGGTGTTCCCTTAAATTCATGAATGCACAAAACAAGTGAAACACGGTCAAAACACATCAAGATAAAAAGGGGGAAAATCACTTATCAAAACACAACGAACACGACTAGCAAAAGGCATAATTAATATGCATAACACGCCTAGGAAGTCATTCCCTTTTTCTTGAAACAAATCTTCAAAACGAGCTTATACTTGAAATCCAAAACAAGTGCACGATGGTACTTATCTTACCAAGACGGAAATTCAAGCTATGAAATCTGACAAGCATGTGTTAAGGCTACTAATTGACCTTTGTGTAATTGGGACCCCAAATGTCGGAATATACAAGAATTGGTGTCCCCGAAGTTAGGTTGCATTTCGAAGTTCCATTTACACAATGTCAAGTCAAAACCCTTAACATAGTCTAGTTTTTCAACCTTCAAGAAAATACACAAATGAAATAATTCTTCTTCCTGAATCTGGCAGGTTCGCTCGAGCGGACTTTGTAAGGCATTAACAGTTCGCTCGAGTGAGACAGTTCGCTCGAGCGGATATAAGGTGCACTCGAACGGACAGCTCTCTGTCTGTGCTCGGAACAAATAGAGTCTTGGTCGCTCGAGCGGACCCAAGGGTCGCTCGAGCGGACAAGCATCTGCTTGTGCTCGCAGAGAGTAGAAACTACCTTTCTCTTGTACAACTTCCACTACATTCTTCTCCTTCTTTTCATCCCCAACTCACATACAATCCCTTAAGCCTTCATGCTCACCAAGGGTTCATTTTCACCATTCAAACATCCAATCCAATGAAAACATGATCATGAAGCTTGTAAACAAGTTTATATGCACAATTCCTAAAATGTAATGAAATCAAAATACACATGCACATTGAACCTATAAAGATTACTTGCCTTGTCCAAAAGCTAAACAATCCTCTTCAAGCCCTTCACTCAAGCTATTCCAACACTACAAGAATCCCAAAGGAAAACCACTCAAACTCCACATAAAGATGAAAACAAAGAGCCCATTTTCACAAAAGGGTTTGTAAACATGAAAAACAAGATTTTTAAGAAGCTAAAAGACTTCATCAAGGAGATGGGTTGGAGCTCTTACCTAGAAAAGGTCAAACAAGAAAGAAGGAAGGAAATGGAGAGCTTGTCCCACATGAAACTCCAAGAAATTTGTACCAATAGCAAGCTTGCAAGGAGAGGAAGAAGATAATAGCCTTAGAATTGTCTTTGGAGATCTCTAGCTAGATCATGCAAGGTGAGGAAGATGGAAAGGAAAGAGGGATTTTCAGCCCTAGGTTAAGAAGCTGCAGAAATTGGGGGAAACGAATGAAAAGAGAGGGAGATGGGGTTTAAGTGATGACAATGGGCCCCCAATTAACTTGGACCTTGAAATGGCCATAAACATGATCTTGTAGGCCTCGAATGAATTTGACGAAGAAGGATAAAACGATCCTCGAAATGTCTAGTTTCCAAAAAGTATATTTTTGATATGGTTTATGAGATCTCGAAAATTGTGTCCAGATTTGTGCATAAAAGACAATTTTACTCTCTTTGGGCCGGAACTTGGGTTTTTGGGCTTCAAACATGAATGGGCTTAATACGAAAGTTGTAACACATAGAAAAATCATTCAAATGAAATCAAAATCACAATCACACGGAAACCGATACGATCCTCCCAAGCTCACACGTGCACTCAGGCCTTCCTGAGTGTGTCTGACTAATACTAAACGTTCTCAAAATTCCCAAAGTTATGTCCAAGACTAAAACTAATTACTTCTAACCCAACGATAACTAAACCCACTTAGGACTAAACACACACTAATCATACACTAATCGAATTGGTCTGGGTCGGGGTCTAACATGAAGTTTCAATTCACCCAATTCTGTCGGAGCCATTCTATAAGGTGCAATGGAAATTGGAGCTGCTCCTGGCATAAGCTCTATGGTAAATTCCACTTCCCTGACTGGTAGCAATCCTGGAATTTCTTCCGGAAATACATTTGGGAATTCTCACACTACAGAAATTTGCTCCACCCCTTGGGACTGTTTATCCTCTGTTATAAATGCTATGAATCCCTCACATCCACTTCTTAATAGTTTAACTACTGATAATGTTGAAATAACACCAGCCTGTGAAACCCTTTTCTCTCCATGGAATTCGGCTCCTGATGATGTTCCATTCAACTTGAAGGAAATAGTTTTGTTAAAACAATCCAACTAGCATGATGTCCAGACAGCCAATCCATCCCCAAAATGACATCAAAATCATGCATGTCTAACAGAATAAGGTCTGCTGGAAATGTGACATCACCTATCTTAACTGTGCAGTTAGGGTGATATGTGCTACAAACAACTTGTTTCCCTACTGGTGTTGTGAGAGTTAGAATAAAGTCTAGTTCGCAAACAAGCACATCAATCAATTTAGCAAACATAAGAGATAGAAATGAATGTGTAGATTCAGGATCAAATAATACTTTAGCTTCTACTCCACAAACAAGAAGTATACCTTCAACTACGTTACCCGCTGTATCCGCGTCCACTTGGTTCAGATGATACGCTTGACCTCGCTGTTGAGGTCTGTTACGATTCTGGTTTGGTCTTCCTTGCTGTGCATTCCTATTCTGCTGAAGTGGATGAGCGTTCTGATTCTGAGGTTGTTGACGGGGCTGTTGTTGCTGGTTCTGCTGCTGTGGCTGCCTGGGTTGGTTTTGAGCTGCTTGTTGATTCTGTTGAGGTGGCATGTTGCCCTGGTTTCTATTGTTTGGACAATCCTTAATCAAATGATCTGTACAACCACACTTAAAGCATCCACCCGTGACTCTGTAACATAGGTGGGAAGGATGGTTCTTGCCACAATGCTCACATCCACCTTGTCTTTGGGTGTTCTGATTTGGCCTTGACTTCTTACCTTGATAGGATTTTTGTCCTTGTTGCTGACATTTCCTCTGGGCATCCTTAATAATCTTGTTATTGATGTTTTCAAATTTATAAGCTCGTTTGACTGCCTCTTGGAATGTAGCTGGTAGGACAACACCCGAAGCATCTCTTTCAATTATAGGGTTGAGTCCCTCTAGAAATTTGATAATCCTTTTCTCCCCAGTATCGACAAGCTCTGGTGCATACTGAGACAGTCTCTCAAATTTTGTAACATATTCGAGAACTGTCATGTCTCCTTGTGTGAGTAGCTAAAACTCCACTGCCATCTGTCTCTTAATATGAGTGGGCACATACTTCTCAGTAAACTGCTCCTTGAAAGTAGCCCACGCGATATCATTAGCAATATCCTGATATCCATCCTTGAGTGTTTTCCACCAAATGTCAGCCAACCCGATAAACATAGAGGCCGCTAGAAGAACTCGCTGTCTGCCTGTGCACTGAAAAAGGTCGAAGATGTTCTCAGTGTGGACTAACCAATCATCTGCTGTCAAAGGATCCTCATTTCCAGTGAATTCTTTAGGACCTCTCTTCCGGAAGCGTTCGAATAATGTATTTGGGTTGTCATCACGGTTATTGATAATAATCTGAGGACCCATGTTTTAAGGTTGTACTTGTTCTGGTCTCCTGCCCAACACTTCTAACAACTGCCTATGTACCTGTGTTAATTCCTCATCTTTCTTGGCCATCTGCTCCTGTAATCTGGCTTGATTCTCATTAGCTCTCCTCTGTTGTTCCATCATCATCTCATCTGTTTTCTGTTGTTGTTCCGTCATCATTTGCATAAAGTTCTGAAATTGGCTATCTCTAGAGGAACCTGCAGCATGAGCATTGCTAGAGGAAGGATTTGTGTTTGAGTGGTCCCTGCGTGGAGGCATTTTGCTGCAAAACCATTTGTTAGTACAATAAATATATTAAGAAAAACGCACCCATAATCCCCACGCGATACTAACTAACGAAAATTCTAACGAATCCTCTCCACGTCCCTATGTTTCTAATGTCTTTTAATTGCCCGACATATTTCTCTCTCTGATACCAAGCCTGTCACGCCCCGAGACCGAGGCCCTGATAATCAAGTCCTTAATCCAGGGGACATGGCGCGACGGGTTAGAAAATTCCGCCCGCACACGCTATTTATTTCCCCATAGGATTCCGATGTGAGGATTTCAGACGATCCATCACAACCAATTAATCGAATTCACAATAAATAATAATATGCGGAAGCTTGTAGCAAAACAAAAACCAAATGAGATATAAGATAATTGCACAAACTTTGTATCAAAAGAGAAATATATAAAGGGTATAACCCAAAGTTAGTTAAAGTTGTGAGGATCACAAAAGTATATTTAATTTATACATCTCAAAAGAAGACCGATGAGGTCATAAACTAAGTTCCCAAAATGTTATCCCAGCTCAAATTCCAATACGACGTCTAAATGACATCGTTGGGCTGCCACTCGCGCTCCACTAGCGGCTCAACCGCGTGCTCCGCCTCAAAATCTGTGGTCCGACATCTGACACCAAACAAAAGAGTATCAGACACGACGGTCTGGCAAGTGAATAAAGCAGATAAGGTATACAAGTTTTATAAATGTCATATTTAAAATCATAAAAATACAATTGAAACGAAACATATATAAAGTGTAAACCAAATGAACCAAATCTATACAAATGAAAGAATTTCATAGTTTAAATGTTTCAAACTAACTGACAAATAATCGAAATATTGGCAAACCACATTTAGCTAAATTCTCTTATTACCGAAGTAACAAGAGCACACAGACAAATAACCGTTGCCATACAAAATGGCCGGAACAGACAGACAGAAGCCGTTGCCACTACTAGTGGGACCGGAATACAGAACCGTTGCCATGGCCGAAGCAAACAAACAGAATCCAAACTGCAGTTGGCAAATAATTTTAAGATCTCAAGCTGGGTGATCAGCCTAACTAGGTGACCTAAGCTTAGTGGTGTCATTCAAAACCAAAAGCTGAATCGATACAAACCAAATCATAGTAATACATTTCCAAAAACGATAAAAGAAACTACTCCAGACAAATACATACTGGAAAATTCGAAAGAATTAAATGTGTAGCCTTACCGATGTTTCTAAATGTGGCAAACCACTCAAATCTATTTCAAAACAATTTGTAGAAAGTCTATAAATTTTCTTAACTTGGAATGAATTAATGTATAGAGGTTTAATGGCTTACCACGGGTCGTCTTGACATACACTTAGTCCCTTAATGTCAATAATAAATGCGGAGCTTGGTGCCACTGAAGATCTCCGACAATTAAGGATATAAAGTGTGTATTAAGACTTAATTAAATTTCCCGGGTAATTTTAACATCAAACAATTCCATCATTTTTCCCATTTAAATTTCACGATTTAAGGTAATTCGATTAAAGGTATACACTCATACTACTATGCTTCAATGGGTTTAAATGGGCTTCAAATAGTGGTGAAAAAGGGCTGGGAAAAAGGGCTGAAATGGGCTGGAAAACAGCCCAAAAATTGGGCTTGAAATGGCCTAGAAAATAGCCCAGAAATTGGGCCTGATATGGGCCGAAAACAGGCCTGAAATTGGGCCTGAAAACAGCTTGAAAACTGCCCAGAAATGGGGCCTGAAATTGGCCTGGAAACTGCCCAGAAAACGGGCCTGCAATCAGCTTGTAAACTACCCAGAGTTGGGCCTGAAACAGGGGCCAGGCCCGCTCGAGCGGCCCTGCTCTCTGGCTGGGCTGCTGCCAGGCAGAGCCATGGCCCGCTCGAGCGGACTGGGCTCCGCACGCCCAGTTCAGTGCAGGTTTTCCTGCACTGTTTTCTTCTTCCTCTTGCTTTTGTTTTTGAATTTCCCTCGTCCTCCTTTCCATTCCTTTGCATTTCCATCTTCCAACTACAATCTTCTGTACTTCTATCAACATCCAGTCAACTCCATCCAACCACATTAAACATTTTCATTCCAATGACCATCACCAAAAAAGAGTTCAAGCTGAAATGTGTTTAAAAAAAAAAACAGAGCTTGGAGAACCCATTTTTCAACATTGTAAAATAGTGACAGATCATGACTTTATGCACTAAAATAGTAACCATTTCCTGCATGAAAATCACATACAATCTGATTTCAAATCATGGAGAGAACAACCATTCCAAATCTAAGATAATAATTCAACAAAACCTTAAGAAGAAGACCCATTTGTTTGCATGCATTCAAATCTAATTTATTCACTTGCCTCTAGTCCAATGGAAAGGTCTCAAACACACTCTAAAGAAGCTCTCAAACACAGCAGCTCCAATCTACACCAAAATCCATGGAAAAACCCATTCAAGAAATTCATTATTTGAAAAGGGAAGGAGCTCTCAAAGAGCCTCCTTGCATGCATGAAAAAATGACTCTAATGGCCCATTCAAAACTAGAAATTCAAGGAAGAAGTCATTGCTAACCTTGAGAAGCTCTAAGGAAGAAGAAGAGTTTGGAGAAGATGATGAACCCAGCTGAAGTCTCATGAAAATGGTATAGTTAGAAAGTTGGAAAGATGGGGAACATAATGGTGTGGTTTATTTTTCACTTGAGCATCAAAAGCAAGACATGCAAAGAGAGAAAGTGTGAAGAAGAAAGAAGCTCCTTTGACTCAGCTGCAGCCGTTGCAGGAAACAAAATGGAGGAAGAAAGACAACTGTAACATGGGTTTTTAACTTGGGTTTAAGTGAGTGTGGGCCCCATGGGCCCCAAACCTTCCGAGGGCTGAAACTAACACTTGTGAGTCCCGTATAAAAACGACGAACAAGACAAAAATGATCGTTAAAAAATCTAGTTTTCAAAAAGTATACTTTCCTCATGATTTTCAAATTTCAAAATTTATACACAGATTTGGATGTGAAAAGACTGTTTTGCCCATTTTTCTCTAAAAACGCGATTTATAGGTTTCAAATGCAAACGGAGCAAGCATGATAGTTATTGGGATCAAAATAAAAAATTCAAAAATGTCGAAATCCATATTTTTCATAAAATCAAATAAATCTAATAAATCAAATTCTCATACTAACACGTGACACACGGGCCACCCCGGGCCCGGTCAAATTAAACTCAACGTGCTCAAAATTCCCCAATGTTATCTAAAATTCTAATCTAACTAAAAATCCAAGCTAATCGTCCCCTAATCCCACTGAGACTAATCACAGTTAAAACAATAATAATATATACTAAACCTGGGTCGGGGCCTGACAGTTAGAAATCCCGGAATGGAAATGGGAGCACATTACACTGGATTTTATTTCGGGACTACCGAGGACCAGCAAAGGTAATGATGCGATATAGCTCATTGTGGACCGACTCACCAAGTCAGTTCATTTCATTCCTATGAGGACAGGGAAGAAGATGCACATGCTACCTTTGGCAGAATTGTTTGTTAATGAGATTGTCAGTAGACATGGACAGCCAGTTTCTATCACGTCTGACAGAGTCAACAGATTTGTCTCGAGGTGCTGGAAAACATTACATGAGTCCATGGGTGCGAAATTATAGTTCAGTACGGCTTATCACCCTCAGACAGATGACCAGTCAGAGAGAACAATTCAGACCCTTGAGGATATGCTCTGTGCTTGTGTGTTTGACTTCAAGACTCAATGGGATGAGACATTACCATTGTGTGAGTTTGCTTACAACAATAGCTACCACTCGAGCATTGGAATGGTGCCTTTTGAGGCTTTGTATGGCAGAAGTTTAGGACATATGTATGTTAGGAAGAGATCAGAATTCGCAGTTTCCATGGACCAACCATAGTGAGTGAGACTAGTGATAAAGTCAAGGTAATTCAAGAACATCTGAAAGTAGCCCGAGACAGAAAAGCTATGCAGACTCTCACCAAAGGGATTTAGAGTTCAAAGAAGGAGACAAGGTTTTCTTAAAAGTGTCACCTACGAAAGGAACATTGAGATTTAGACAGAAAGGCAAGTTATCCAGAAGATACATTGGACCGTATGACATTGTGAGTAAGATCGGTGATGTGGCTTACAGATTAGCCTTACCACCCGAGCTATCCGGCGTACACAACGTCTTCCATGTGTCTATGTTGAAGAAGTACGTCCCCGACCCATCACATGTACTCTGGCACGAGCCTTTGAAGATCCGAGAGGATGCAACATATGTTGAGAAACCCGTTCAAATCATTGATACAAAGGAACAAGAGTTGACGACACAGATTATTCAGTGGGTAAAAGTGCATTGGGAGAATCATGGACCTGAAAAAGCTACGTGGGAGTTACGAGATCAAGTGCAGAAGAAGTATTCCCCATCTACTACCAAAGGTGAGTCGTATATTTCATTTGGTGGACCAAATGTCTTAATGGGTGGAGGATGTAAGACCCCGTCCCAAATGACCTCGATTAGTGCTAATTAAATTCTGTTTTAGTTCTAAGCATGATTAGTTGATTTTGGTTAAGTGGGGAATAGAATAGATTTTGATATAGCTTTGGGGAATTTTGAGTGTCTTTGTGACTAGTGGGGCTCTTTGGAGGTTCCTTTTTATGACTTTGGGTTTACTTGGGGGATCACCTGAGATTCCTGTGTTTATTGTTTTAATCCCGTTTTACTTATCTCATTAATCCCTACAACTTTTATGTTGATCCCGTACCCGTTCGAGATCATAAAACCAGACTTCCTAAGCATTGAGGGCAAAACAGTCTTTTTACACTAAATCTGTACCCAAAATTTGATATTCCCGAAACCAGCGAAACATATATGTTTTGGGAACTAGATATTTTGACAATCACTTTTCTCTTCTTCGTCGAATTCGTTTGAAGTCCCGAAAACCATGATTTCAGTCCACAAAGAATTCTAGTGGTGGAGCCCATCTCACTTGCTTATATAAGGGTAACCCTCCTTCTTCATTTGCTTTTTCCAGCTCAAAAGCCACCCAAGTTAGGGTTTTCTCTTTTCTCTTTTCCTTCTTGCTCATCCCATCTACAAATCACTATCAACTTGCATCAATAGCTAAATGGTTGTCATCATCTTCTTCACCATCTTGGAAGCTCTCTCTTGATACCATTTTCGGAGAAGACCTCCCACTCCAGGACCCTCTTTGAGCTAGCCTTGTCCATTTAAAGAACTTCCAAGTAAGGAATCCCCCCCATCTCTTTTATATGTGTCCTTCTAGCCTTAGAGAAACTCCCTTTTCATTATTGAAAGCTTTATTTTCCTTGTTCCTTGTTTCGACCCTTTTAGGGTTTTTGTTTGTAGCTTGGATTCTTGGCTTGGAAGAGTGATTAGGACTTGATTTTCTTACTAAACACCCAAGGCAAGTGGATGATTTGATATCATGAGCATTAAATATTTTTATGAGAAATGTGGTTGGTTTTGTAATCTTCCATTCACATTTATTTATTTGCATTGATTTGAAATAAACGCTCATGAAAGGGTTTTACTAGTGCATTTATTGTCATGAAAAATGTGGTTTATAGTCCTTCATTTATCTCTTGTTTATAGTTCAATTGTATTCTTGGGTGTAGTGGTTTCCTTCCCTTCTTTCTTGATATTGGATGTGATATGTTTGAAGGAGGATGGAATGAATGTTGTAGAAGATTTAAAGATGGTTTGGAAAGGGTTTTGAGCTCCTCATTTGGTGTATGCAAGGGGCTCAAAATGGGGTTGTAAAAGGATGGGAAAGGAGAAGCAGAACTATCCGGGAACTAGTTTATGGACAGTTCGCTCAAGCGAACTTAGCAGGTCGCTCGAGCGAAGTGTCCAGAAGGGGTTCAAACTATTCCAGTGGACAGTGTTAGATTATATGGTCTCAATACCAGTATATGATGAATAGATTGATTAATTTCTTTATTTATCAATATAATCATGCTTTCCTTTCAAGTGATGAATGGTGATTTATTACTTAATGCACATGACCAATATATATGACATAATGGTTCATGAGATGAACCGGGTCCCATTAGTATATTAGATGTGATATATGTATATGGATGAGATCCACATACGGGAGATATGTGTCACAAATCTTATACTTAAAATATCTTCACAACTGTCACGCCCTAGAACCGAAACCTCGGGGGCGGGAATGGGATTAAGCATAGTTATATTTTTCTCCCAAGATCCGCGTGTGTGAAGACAACACATTCTGAATATTTTTGCGGAAGCTTTCGTGGCGTGGCGACCCGGAGTCCGTGGCCATCGGATTCCGCATCGCACTCAACCTCTAGCCCATCGGATTCCACATCGCACTCAACCTCTAGCATATAGCTACTATATCAAGAACCATATCAGACTGGAGTAAACCATCACAACAAAGTACAGAGCTGACAGTAACAGGATATTACATTCTCAAATATATTCAAGTTACAATTATCAATGTACATTAATTAAGAATCCCAAGAAAAAGGCTAACAAAAGCCATACAACAATAAGCTATTAACCACTACCCCATATATGACGTAGCTCCGATGTCAAGCTCAATGTCTACATGACATAGCCGACAAAATCTCCTGCAAAACATGGCTCCACAGCCAACAAAAGCACTCATCTCGGGACGAAGAAATCTGGACCTGAGTACCAAACGTAGTGGGTCAGACACGACGGTCTGGCAGGTGGATGAAAAGATAACAAATATACTGAAGAATAAAACATATGATAAATCATGCTATTTGATCAAATGCTGCATATAATTAAACGGTTGTAGAATCGTGGATCTCTGACAAAACATGTATTCGTTTCAAGCATGGTAAAACATGAAGATCTAATAAAACATATGTTCATTTACATCATCTATAAAGGCATAGATATTTGACAGTCGGGTGTTTGGATAAAACATGTGTAAATATAGAGGTCGGGCAAAACAAACGTCCATTTGAGACTTAGGTAAAAACATAAGTATTCAACAAACCGGGTGTTCATTTAAAACAATCTGTAACCAAAGAAATCTGACAAAACTAATGTTTATTTAGACA
Organism: Cinnamomum chago; assembly: GCA_038049695.1. Classification (NCBI taxonomy): domain Eukaryota; kingdom Viridiplantae; phylum Streptophyta; class Magnoliopsida; order Laurales; family Lauraceae; genus Cinnamomum; species Cinnamomum chago. The sequence goes on from CP142458.1 coordinate 22,000,111, forward strand.
TATTTCAAGCATGGGTATTAAACAAATCGGGTATTCATTTCAAACAGGTATAAACGTAGAAATCTAGCAAAACATATGTCATTTAAAACATATTTCCAAGCATGGGTATTTAACAATTCGGGTATTCATTTAAAACAGGTATAAACGTAGAAATCTAGCAAAGCCATTGATTGTTTGAAACATATGTAAAAGCATGGGTATTCACCGAACCGGCATTCATTAAAAACCTGTGCGTGTACAAAGAATAGAAAACAATGGAATAAAAATAACTTGCATAAAGGAAATGAATCATTTATCGGAAACAAATAAGCAATATGAAACATGTCGGGCATCCAAGGAATCAGGAACTGGCAAGATGGCAATCACAAGAAGCTAAGTCCTCTATCACCGAAGTGACAAGAGTATAATGGGACGTTGGTCTCAGTCACACAAGGTGAGGAGACTCAACGCAAATCATATATACAATATAAATATACGGGAACGGGGCGGGACCACGGTAATAACCAGGTATCGGGATCCAAACTGCAGCTGGCGGGACGGGAGGGGGATCTCCAAGTCAGTGGATCAGACTGACAAGGTTATCCAAGCTTAGTGATGCCGACTCATAGGTCAAATAACAAATCGAGACATATGTAAGCAAATCAAGTATAATAAATAAACGGGTAAAACGGGGGTGCTCAATGGCACACTATCATTTCATATCGGGCAATACATTTCGGGACAAATAACTGTTACTAGTGTAACTTCAATACTTTCGGGAAAATAAGTCATGTGATGCAAATCTTGGAAATGAGGTGAAACAATGAACTATTACAATTTCGGGTAAAAATATTGGTTTCAAGACTTATTTAAGTGAATAGGGGTCCCGTATGTCGATTATAATAATTACTTGGTACTCCTTGAGTTTGAAGACATTCCGGGCTCCTTATGCACTTTTACGATTTTCAAAACTTAAAATGAGCTTATGGATAGTACTAGATGTTACAATAGAAAAATCAAAACTATAAACGGTCCATCCTAGGCATGACGTTAATCCGGAAACATCGAGCAACCGACTCAGTCATCGAAAGGAATAGGATTCGCGATAACCAAGGAAATAGACTTTGTGTATAGATATAAGAGGATATTGCGTCGTCCCATACCGTTCAAGATTGAAATGGATTGAACTTCGATGCCACCGAACCAACCGTGAGGAGTGTCAGCTCAAGACATCCTCACACATAGTCCAAACAGTCCAAGAAGGGTAGCCAAGGTCCCACCTAAAACCATTCTAAATAAGGTTGGAATTTTCCACTCAGCAGGAAATTCCAGTTTGGCCGGTCGACCGGCCCTGACCGGGCACACTGCGGTACAGGCTTCAGGTGCTTGTTCTGCAGTGGCCTGGTCCTCCTCTTTTTCCCTTCCTTTCAACGCATATACAAACTGAGTTTTTCCTAGCTTCAACCACATCCTAACTACAATAAAACTCCCATCAAAACTCCCTTGAAAATTAAATCTAAACACCTCTTTCTTCTCATTTCACAATAAACAAAGGGTAGAATCCCCAATATACACAAGAGTCCATTTGAGCCAAAAATTTAGAGATAAATCAAGACTATTGATTCACATTTCCTTAACAAAAGATGATTTAGCAAAACTCTTCAATGAGTATCAATTTCAAATCAATTTAACTAATAAACATAACCATGAATAGCCAAACCAACCTCATTCCTTATGAAACCATATGAACAAACTTGACCAAACGAAATGCATAATTTCCAAGAGATTTAATCAAGAGAGAAAGACCCATAATATGCATTTTCGAAATCAATAGAAATATAGCAAGAAGCATGTGTGAAGCATATATCAAATTATCAAGAACAAGTAGTAAAAATCTAGGATTTCTCATAAAACTTTGATAACATTCAAACCATCCATTCATCCACTTTCCTTGGGTTCCAAGCTAGTAAACCAAGCTCCTAATCACCTCTCAAGCTCAAGATCAACAACCTCTACAAAACCCCCCAAAACAAACCCTAAAATGGGTTAAACAAAGGAAGACAAGGAATGGGCTCAAACCAAGCTAGGAAATAGAACCTAAGGGAGAGCCATAGCACATAAAAGGAAAATGGGAAGGAGTCCTTACCTCTAGGGCCATGAATGAACAAGAAGAAGCATGCAATAGGGGCTTCCCACCTTGGTTTCCCACGAAAATGGTGTCAAACAAGAGAGAAGATGAAGGGGAAGAAGTTTCCGGAGCTCCCTCGTCGGATTGGTGGCTTGGAGGCTCCATTAGAGCAAGAGAAATGGAAGAAATGAAGAAGAAGGGCTGCTGGCACTGTAGCTGGGAAGTTTCAGTCGATGGAATGGAGGAAATGAGGGAGAAAGAGAGTGGGGAGTCATGTTTATAATGGGTGGGTATGGGCCCCACCACACTTAAAACTTGCCAAGGGTAAAATGTGAGAACCCGACCCCTGATCTCTTGGATTAGTGTTGTGTTAATTGTGGATTAGTTTCTTTTAGTGGGATTAGTGTTTGTTGGGTTGAGTTTGTGAGCTAGAATGGTTTTTCTCTAGTTTTGGGGAATTTGGAGTGCCTTGTGATTAGTGGGGCCCTTTGGGGTTCTTTTAGTGACTTTGCGCGTGATTGGGAGGTTATTCAAAATCCTCGATAATTCTTGTTTTAGCCTCATTTGACCTATTTTGGTATCCTCTACAACTTTCGTGTTCACTCCGTGCCCATTCGAAACTCCGAAAATCAGTTTTTTCCAGCCGAAGGGCAAAACAGTCTTTTCACACCAAATCTGGACCCAAATTTCGAGATCTCAGAACCATGCCAAAATTATACTTTTTTGGAAACTAGATATTTCGACGATCATTTTCCTCTTCTTCGTCGATCGCATCCGAGACCCACAAATAGATGATTTCAGCCATCCAAGTTGCTTAAGTTGTGGGACCCATTCCCACTTGTTTATAAAAGGAACCCATCTCCTTCTTCTCCATCTTCATTTTCCAGCCCAAACCAGCTGAGCCTAGGGTTTTCTTGTGCTCTTCTTCTTCTTCTTGCTTCCTCCATCTCCAAGCCACACCAATAGTCCCTCAATCAAGCAATGAAGACCACCAATCTTCTTCTCACCTTGCAAGCTTTCCATGGATGCCATTAGAAGAGAAATCCACCAACTTTGAAACCCTTCTTGAGCTAACTTTGTGTTTTTGAAGACTCTACAAGTAAGTGTTCTTCTCAATCTTCTAGATATGTGTTCTTCTAGCCTTAGGGAAGCTCCATTTTCATTATTGGAAGTTCTTTCTTCTCCATTCATGGTTTGACCCATTTTAGGGCTTATTTTTGGGGGTTTTGTAGAGATTGTGGATCTAGAGCTTGAGAGGTGATTAGAGACTTGATTTGCTAGATTGGAACCCAAGGCAAGTGGTTGATTGGATCGTCTTGCTTATTAACATGTTTTATGAGAAAATCTTGATTCATTAATGGTTTTGGTGATTTTAATAGTTGTCTTTGATATGACAAATATTGATTATGAGATGTGCTTATTGATGAGTTTATTCTCTCTTGTTCATACTTGAAAATGTATGCATCATATTGTCAAGATTTCAATGGTTTCACATGATTGAGTTTTCTACACTTTGAGATGTATTGTGAATGGAAAAGATGGAAAAGGGGAAACTTGAAATGAGGAGCTCTTTAGCTCATTTTAATGTCTTGAAAACTTGTGTTTAAGTCCCCTTACGGACCTACACTGCGCCCAGGTCCGATCGATCGGACGTGCAGACCGATCGATCGGATTGACTTTTAACTGTAAGGTTTATTCGAGCGATCGATCGGACCCTGTGCAGAAGTTCAGACCGATCGATCGGAGGACTCAGTTTGAGTCCAGTGAGTTTTTGGCACTATTTTTCTTGTGGACCTTGGCTACCCTCCTTGAACCCATTTGACCATGTGTGAGGACGTCGTGAGCCGATGCATCTTCACGATTGGTTCGGATACATCAAAGTTAATCCATTTCAATCTTGAACGGGATGTAACGACGCGATATCTTCTTTATATCCAAACACAAGTCTATTTCCTTGGTTATCGCAAATTCTATTCCTTTCGATGACTGAGTAGGTTGCTCGATGTTTCCGGACTAATGTCATGCCTAGGATGGACCGTTTATAATCTTGACTTTTCTATTGTAACATCTAGTACTACCCATAAGCTCATTGTAAGTTTTAAAAATAGTAAAAGTGCATAAGGAGCCCGGAATGTCTTCAAACTCAAGGAGTACCAAGTAATGACTATAATCGACATACGGGACCCCTATTCACTTAATTAGATCTTGAAATTTATATTTTTCCCGAAACTTGTTATAGTACATTGTTTTACCTTATTTCCCAAGATTTGTATCACATGACTCGTTTTCCCGAAAGCATTTGAAGTTACTTTAGTAACAGTTATTTGTCCCGAAATGTATTGCCCGATCTGATATGATAGCGTGCCCTTGAGCACCCCCGTCTTGCCCGATTGTCTTTATTTACTGTACTTGATTTCTTGCATATGTCTCGATTGGTTTTGACCTATGGGTCGGCATCACTAAGCTTGGATACCTTGTCGGTTTGATCCACCGACTTGGAGATCCCTCTCCCGTCCCGCCAGCTGCAGTTTGGATCCCGATACCCGGTTATTACCGTGGTCCCGTCCCGATACCCGGTTCGCTACCGTGGTCCCGTTCCCGTATATTATTATTGTATGTATATGATTTACGTTGTGTCTCCTCACCTTGTGTGACTGAGACCAACGTCCCGCTCTTGTCACTTCGGTGATAGAGGACTTAGCTTCTTGTGATTGCCATCTTGCCAGTTCCCGATTCCTTGGACACCCGACATGGTTTATACTGCTTACTTGTTTTCAGATAAATGATTCATTGCTTTTATGAAAGTTGTTATTTAGATAAGTGTTAATGCTCTCTGTGAGAACCCGACCCCTAATCTCTTGGATTAGTGTAGTTTTATTGTGGATTAGTTTCTTTTAGTGGGATTAGTATTTGTTGGGTTGAGTTTGTGAGCTAGAATGGTTTTTCTCTAGTTTTGGGGAATTTGGAGTGCCTTGTGATTAGTAGGGCCCTTTGGGGGTTCTTTTAGTGACCTTGCGCGTGATTGGGAGGTTATTCAAAATCCCCGATAATTCTTGTTTTAGCCTCATTTGACTTGTTTTATTATTCTCTACAACTTTCGTGTTCACTCCGTACCCATTCGCAGCTCCGAAAATCAGTTTTCCCAGCCGAAGGGCAAAACAGTCTTTTCACACCGAATCTGGACCCAAATTTCGAGATTCCAAAACCATGCCAAAATTATACTTTTTGAAAACTAGATATTTCGACGATCATTTTCCTCTTCTTCGTCGATCGTATCCGAGGCCCACAAATAGATGATTTCAGCCATCCAAGTTGCTTAAGTTGTGGGACCCTCACTCATCCCTTTATAAAAGGTCTCTCCACTCTCCTTCTCCTTCATTTTCCTCCATCCCAGCAGCTGCAACTCCCAGCTACAGTGGCAGCCACCCTTCTTCTCCATTTCTTCCATTTCTCTTGCTCAAATGGAGCCTCCAAGCTACCAATCCGACGAGGGAACCCCGGCAACTTCTTCTCCTTCATCTCCTCTCTTGTTTGACGCCATTTTCGTGGGAAACCAAGGTGGGCAGCCCCTATAGCGAGCTTCTTCTTGTTCATTCATGGTCCTAGAGGTAAGGAGTCCTTCCCATTTTCCTTGTATGTGCTATGGCTTTCCTTAGGTCCTATTTTCTAGCTTGATTTGAGCCCATTCTTTGTCTTTCATTGTTTGACCCATTTTAGGGCTTGTTTTGGGGGTTTTGTAGAGATTGTGGATCTAGAGCTTGAGGAGTGTTTAGAGGCTTGATTTGCTAGATTGGAACCCAAGGCAAGTGGATGATTGGAGTTGTTTTGATTATTAACATGCTTTATGAGAAAATCTTGTTTTATTAATGGTTTGGTGATTTTAATGGTTGGCTTTCCTATGAGTAATATGGATTTCGAAATGTGCTTATTGATGATGGTTATTCTCTCTTGTTCATACTTGAAATGTATGCATTATATTGTCAAGTTTTCAAATGGTTTCACATGAATGAGTTTTCTCAAATTTTGAGATTTATTGTGAATGGAAAGAATGAAAAGAGGGAAATTTGAAATGAGGAGCTCTTTAGCTCATTTTGATGCCTTGAGAACTTGTGTTTAAGTCTCCTTTATATAGTCCTATGTGATTGATTATATGTTGGAAGGAAAGGAAGGAAAGGAGAAAAAAATCAAAGTTCCCGGACCTGCACTGCGCCCAGGTCCGATCGATCGGACGTGCAGACCGATCGATCGGACTGACTTTTAACTGTAAGGTTTTTTCGACCGATCGATCGACCGATCGAAGTGAGTTTTTGATACTGTCCTTTTTGGTGGACCTTGGCTACCCTCCTTGAACCCATTTGACCCTATGTGAGGACGTCTTGAGCCAATGCTCTTCACGGTTGGTTCGGATGCATCGAGGCTAATCCATTTCAATCTTGAACGGGATGGAACGACGCGATATCTTCTTTATATCGAAACACAAGTCTATTTCCTTGGTTATCGCTAGTTCTATTCCTTTCGATGACTGAGTAGGTTGCTCGATGTTTCCGGATTAATGTCATGCCTAGGATGGACTGTTTATAATCTGGATTTTTGGAATGTAACATCTAGTACTACCCATAAGCTCATTTTAAGTTTTAAAAATAGTAAAAGTGCATAAGGAGCCCGGAATGTCTTCAAACTCAAGGAGTACCAAGTAATTATTATAATCGACATACGGGACCCCTATCCACTTAATTAGACCTTGAAATTTATATTTTACCCGAAACTTGTTATAGTTCATTGTTTTACCTTATTTCCAAGATTTGTATCACATGACTCGTTTTCCCGAAAGCATTTGAAGTTACTTTAGCAACAGTTATTTGTCCCGAAATGTATTGCCCGATATGATATGATAGCGTGCCCTTGAGCACCCCGTCTTGCCCGATTGTCTTTATTTACTGTACTTGATTTACTTGCATATGTCCTGATTGGTTTTGACCTATGAGTCGGCATCACTAAGCTTGGATACCTTGTCAGTCTGATCAACTAACTTGGAGATCCCTTTCCCGTCCCGCCAGCTGCAGTTTGGATCCCGATACCCGGTTATTACCGTGGTCCCGTCCCGATACTCGGTTCGCTACCGTGGTCCCGTTCCCGTTCCCGTATATGTAATATTGTATATATGATTTACGTTGAGTCTCCTCACCTTGTGTGACTGAGACCAACGTCCCGCTCTTGTCACTTCGGTGATAGAGGACTTAGCTTCTTGTGATTGCCATCTTACCAGTTCCCGATTCCTTGGACACCCGACATGGTTTATATTGCTTACTTGTTTTCAGATAAATGATTCATTGCTTTTATGAAAGTTGTTATTTAGATAAGTGTTAATGCTCTCCATTGTAAATTCAGTCACTATTATATTGTTTTATGTCCTTTGCACACGTACATCTTTCACATGAATGCCGGTTGAGTTAAATACCCATGCTTTTACATATGTGTCGAACGAACGATGGTTTTGGCTAGATTTATATGATTATACCTGTTTTCAACGAATACCCGAATTGTTAAGTATATGTGCTTTGTTTTAAATGTCACGCGTTTTGCCAGATTCCCATGCCTCAACCTGTTTTAAAATGAATACCCGAGTTATTAAATGTCCATGCTTTGGAATGTGTTTTAAATGACACTCGTTTTGTTCGATACCGATGTTTATACATGTTTTAAGTGAATACTCGAATTGTTAAATCTTCGTGCTTTTAAATATGTTTTAAAGGACACTTGTTTTGCCAAATCCCTATGTTGATACGTGTTTCAAATGAATACCAGATTTGTTAAATATCCACGCTTTTGCACATGTTTTAGATGATTACCCGATTTGTTAAATAGCCATGCTTTGATATGTATTTCAAATGACTCTTGTTTGCTAGATTCCCATGTTTATGCCTGTTTTAAAAGAACACCCGATTTGTTAAATACCCATGCTTTTGCATGTGTTTTAAACGGCGCCCGGTTTATTAAATATCCATGTTTTGAAATATATTTAAACGAACACTAGTCTTGTCAGATTTCTAGATTTACACATGCTTTAAATGAATACCCGGTCGTTGTATGTTTATGTTTTTACCTTTGTCTCGAATGAACGTTTGTTTTCCGGATAGCCATATTGATACATGTTTTCCACGAACACCCGATTGTCAATATCTATGCTTTGATAGATGATGTAAATGAACATATGTTTTACTAGATCTTCCTGTTTTAACCGCACTTGAAATGAATACATGTTTTATCAGAGATCCTCGAATGTGCACCCGTTTAATCATATGTAGCATTTTGATCAAATAGCATGATGTATCTTATGTTTTACTCTTTAGTATATTTGTGATCTTTTCATCCACCTGCCAGACCGTCGCGTCTGACCCACTACTTTTGGTACTCAGGTTTAGGTTTTCTTTGCCCGAGTTGAGTGTTTTGTTGGCTGTGGAGCCATGCTGCAGGTTGATTTGTCGGCTATGTCATGTAGACATTGAGCTTGACATCGGAGCTACGTCACATTTGGGTAGTAGTTTATAGCTTATTGTTGCATGGCTTTTATTAGCCTTTCTCTTGGGATTTCTAATTAATGTACATTTATAATTGTAACCAGAATATAATTGGGAATGTAATATCCTGTTACTGTCAGCTCTGCAATTTATTGTGATGGTTTACTCCAGTCTGATATGATTCTCGATATAATAGCTATATGCTAAAGGTTGAATGCGACGCGGAATCCGATGGCCACGGACTCCGGGTCGCAACACCACGAAAGCTTCCGTAAAATATTCAAATGTGTTGTCTTCACACACGCGGATCTTGGGAGAAGTAAAATACACTTCTGCTTAATCCCACTCCCGCCCCCGAGGTCTTGGTTTGGGGGCGTGACACTCTCCATTGTAAATTCAGTCACTATTATATTGTTTTATGTCCTTTGCACACGTACATGTTTTACATGAATGCCTGTTGAGTAAATACCCATGCTTTTACATATGTTTCAAACGATCCATGGTTTTGGCTAGATTTATGTGATTATACATGTTTTCGATGAATACCCGAATTGTTAAGTATATGTACTTTGTTTTAAATGACACGCGTTTTGCCAGATTCCCATGTCTCAACCTGTTTTAAAATGAATACCCGAGTTATCAAATGTCCAAGCTTTGGAATGTGTTTTTAATGACACCCGTTTTGTTCGATCCCGATGTTTATACATGTTTTAAGTGAATACTCGAATTGTTAAACCTTCGTGCTTTTAAATATGTTTAAAAGGACACTTGTTTTGCCAAATCCCTATGTTGATACGTGTTTCAAATGAATACCAGACTTGTTAAATATCCATGCTTTTGCACATGTTTTAAATGATTACCCGATTTGTTAAATAGCCATGCTTTGATATGTATTTCAAATGACACTTGTTTGCTAGATTCCTATGTTTATACCTGTTTTAAACGATACCCGGTTTATTAAATACCCATGTTTGGAAATATGTTTAAACGAACACTGTCTTGTCAGATTTCTAGGTTTACACATGCTTTAAATGAATATCCGACTGTTGTATGTTTATGTTTCCACCTATGTCCCGAATGAACATTTGTTTTCCGGATAGCCATATTTATACATGTTTCCCACGAACACCCGATTGTCAAATATCTATGCTTTGATAGATGATGTAAATGAACATATGTTTTACTAGATCTTCCTGTTTTACCCGCACTTGAAATGAATACATGTTTTGACAGAGATTCTCGAATTTGTACCCGTTTAATTATATGAAGCATTTGATCAAATAGCATGATTTATCTTATGTATTATTCTTTGGTATATTGTGATCTTTTCATCCACCTGCCAGACCATCGTGTCTGACCCACTACTCTTGGTACTCAGGTTTAGGTTTCTTTGCCCCGAGTTGAGTGTTGTTGGCTGTGGAGCCATGCTGCAGGTTGTTTTGTCGGCTATGTCTTGTAGGCATTGAGCTTGACATCGGAGTTACGTCACATTTGGGGTAGTAGTTCATAGCTTTGTTGTATGGCTTTTATTAGCCTTTTCTTGGGATTTTAATTAATGTACATTGATAATTGTAACTTGAATATAATTGGGAATGTAATATCCTGTTACTGTCAGCTCTGTAATTTATTGTGTTGGGTTACTCCAGTCTGGTATGATTCTCGATATGATAGCTATATGCTAAAGGTTGAATGCGACGCGGAATCCGATGGCCACGGACTTCGGGTCGTAACACCACGAAAGCTTCCGCAAAATATTCAGAATGTGTTGTCTTCACACACGCGGATCTTGGGAGAAGTAAAATACATTTATGCTTTAATCCCAATCCCGCCCCCGGGGTTCCGGTTCGGGGGCGTGACAGACTGGTATCAGAGCGGGCAGGTTTCTAGTAAATAAAACACTCTAGGAACCTTAAGACGTGTGGTGAGGACTCGTTTTCTTTTGTCTAGTTTTGTTCAGTGAGTTTGTGTCTGTTTTTCTTCTAATGGGGGAGACTATCTTTGTCTCCTTTTCTTGTCCTTGTTGTTAGTGAATTTGGGGGACCAAATTCTTTTCTAGTGGGGGAGAATTTAGTGTCTCCGCACCCACATTTAGTTCCTTTTCGTGGTTTTCGCGCGAGAGAGTCAGAGTTTTGTGGACTTAGCATGTGCTTCTCGAAGGACCTTGACAGAATTTTCAGCTTTTCAATGTCACGAATGGAGCTAGAGAAGAAATTTGTGACCAATTGTTCGTCAGTAAGGAATGTGAGCAGCATATGGAGACCCAATTACAGTTGATCGTGGACCGTCAGAGGATGCATCAAGCAAGTAAGTGTGAATTTTTGGATAAACTTGGATTACTTTCCTAAGTCAAAAGACTCCATGAGCCGAAGAAGTGATGGACTTTATGAGATTTGAGGTGATTTTCAGTGATGCAGCTTCAAAAAGATGTGAAAAGTTAGAAATTTCTTGAGTACTGATGAGCTTGTGACGGGGAATTGTTGGAAGGAGGTTTAACAGTTGCAGTTATGATGGTGAGTCAACTCAGCAGGATGTGTCAATGGATGGTTGCAAGCATAGGAAATTAGTTTTCAGCAGCAGTATAGAAAGTTATATGTGGAGTTGATTGTTACTTGATCACAAGATAGAGAAGATTTATTGGACTTTACCGACTTGTAGAACATCAGTTTGGGCAGAGTACAGATACAAACGGGAGAATCATCACCTATGGACAATGACAGTTGAAAGATTCAGAGAAGAATGAGTTTGTCAGAAGCACACCTCACGAAGTTTGGACAAGTGGAGTAGCATGACAGTTAAAGTGTGGACGGGTCTAGTCAGAGTTGGAAACTTACAGAGCTGTGAACATTGTGTTTTCAACGAGCAGATAAAGATGAGTGAAGCATTCAGAGGACCGTTCAAACATGCGATTGAATCAGCTTGGCGTATGATGGAGTGACAAATTTCCAAGTCATTCACCTCGAAGATTGTGCATTGGCAGGAGACATAATTTCGACAACTTTGACAGAGATGACAGAAGAGTACAGAGGACTGGACGACATTGCCTAAAGTAAGAGACACCTAGTAATACTCAGCATTGCCAATTTTCCGAAGCCGAGGGCAGACAGAAGAATAAGACAATATTTCAAGGTAAAGGCATGTCCAAGACTGGCAGAGACTGGCTGTTGAGCAATGGATCAAAAGCAACAAACAGAAACAGTTAGAGCTTCAAATGTTGAAGAATGGTGAAAGGACAAGCACGACTGTGACAGAGACTGACTGCTGTGCAATAGATTAAAAGCACCGAGCGGAAAGAGTTAGAGGTAACAAGAGTTTTCATTGAAGATGGTGCATTTGACATGAGATCCTAGCTTCGATAGTTGTGATGAAGTCGACATGATCGTTCCAAGAATTTTTTTTTTCTGCATCGGAGTGGCTAGAAGCGAGAGACTTGATGAACTTAGAAGGAGCCAGAGATAGCAAATTCCTTGAGCAGTCAGATTGGTAGAGAAGCAACAGATTCGAGCCAGCGGAAGAATGTTTGACAACTGTTGATAGCTGACTGAAGAGTTCTACGACGAGGATGAACCAGTGAGTCCAGTGCTTCCGAGAGGACCAATTTGGAGCAGTCGTTTGAGGTTTGGTTTTCAAAGTGTGGGATTGATGTCCCCACTTGTTTTTGAATTTGTTTAGTTCATTTGGAGGACCAAATGTTCTAAGTGGGGGAGGATGTGAGAACCCGACCCCTGATCTCTTGGATTAGTGTTGTGTTAATTGTGGATTAGTTTCTTTTAGTGGGATTAGTGTTTGTTGGGTTGAGTTTGTGAGCTAGAATGGTTTTTCTCTAGTTTTGGGGAATTTGGAGTGCCTTGTGATTAGTGGGGCCCTTTGGGGTTCTTTTAGTGACTTTGCGCGTGATTGGGAGGTTATTCAAAATCCTCGATAATTCTTGTTTTAGCCTCATTTGACCTATTTTGGTATCCTCTACAACTTTCGTGTTCACTCCGTGCCCATTCGAAACTCCGAAAATCAGTTTTTTCCAGCCGAAGGGCAAAACAGTCTTTTCACACCAAATCTGGACCCAAATTTCGAGATCTCAGAACCATGCCAAAATTATACTTTTTTGGAAACTAGATATTTCGACGATCATTTTCCTCTTCTTCGTCGATCGCATCCGAGACCCACAAATAGATGATTTCAGCCATCCAAGTTGCTTAAGTTGTGGGACCCATTCCCACTTGTTTATAAAAGGAACCCATCTCCTTCTTCTCCATCTTCATTTTCCAGCCCAAACCAGCTGAGCCTAGGGTTTTCTTGTGCTCTTCTTCTTCTTCTTGCTTCCTCCATCTCCAAGCCACACCAATAGTCCCTCAATCAAGCAATGAAGACCACCAATCTTCTTCTCACCTTGCAAGCTTTCCATGGATGCCATTAGAAGAGAAATCCACCAACTTTGAAACCCTTCTTGAGCTAACTTTGTGTTTTTGAAGACTCTACAAGTAAGTGTTCTTCTCAATCTTCTAGATATGTGTTCTTCTAGCCTTAGGGAAGCTCCATTTTCATTATTGGAAGTTCTTTCTTCTCCATTCATGGTTTGACCCATTTTAGGGCTTATTTTTGGGGGTTTTGTAGAGATTGTGGATCTAGAGCTTGAGAGGTGATTAGAGACTTGATTTGCTAGATTGGAACCCAAGGCAAGTGGTTGATTGGATCGTCTTGCTTATTAACATGTTTTATGAGAAAATCTTGATTCATTAATGGTTTTGGTGATTTTAATAGTTGTCTTTGATATGACAAATATTGATTATGAGATGTGCTTATTGATGAGTTTATTCTCTCTTGTTCATACTTGAAAATGTATGCATCATATTGTCAAGATTTCAATGGTTTCACATGATTGAGTTTTCTACACTTTGAGATGTATTGTGAATGGAAAAGATGGAAAAGGGGAAACTTGAAATGAGGAGCTCTTTAGCTCATTTTAATGTCTTGAAAACTTGTGTTTAAGTCCCCTTATGTTGGTACATTAGATGTATTGAAGAACCATGAGAAGCACCTTATATACACTGTCTTTATTTTAAGGTCTGCTCTCATAATTCCCTAGCAATAGGCTCATAATCTTGAGACATTAATGAACTCAAGTTTCTATCTATTCATTTGCTTTGAGTCACCAATGAGTGAGGCCAATTGTAGGTCAACACCTTAGTGATTTGGGTACGTGGTAATAGAGCTGTGGGAACATTCAATGGTCAAGATGGAATCTATCTTTAATATCCCCTTGTGCCAATTAATGGATTTATCATTGGTAAGTGCACACCCATTCCAATTAAGAGTTAATTGGATCGGTACCAAATGATCACTATAATTAATTGGGGCTCAAGGATAATAAGATATGGATCTAATTTGGTGGACAGGTCCATTTGATCCATGGATAATGATAGAGGGGCCTACTTGTGGTAATTGGGAAGTTTAGGGTCTTCATTATAATTTATTCCTAAGACTGGAGTGCAATTGCATTTATATAGTGGAGTTATTTGCAATTAACTATGGGCCCGGATTGCACATGAGATGTGGGGTCGCGTGTCCCAGTTGGAACCAGCTTTTTAAGGAATCCCTAGTGGTCCCCACGTTAGCCCAATTTATTAGAAAGATACTAATTCTACTTGAACTCTAAAAGGAAGGTTACTATTTCTATTTGAAGTGAGACTTCTAATAGTGGTAATAGTAAGTTACTAATTATTAATGGAAGTGAGACTTCTATTTTAATTAGTAAAAGAGGAAGTTACTAATCATATTTGAAGTAGGACTTCTAATTGTGATTTAGTAAGTTACTAATGGAAGTAAGACTTCTATTAGAAAAGAGAAAGCTACTAATTGTTGTAGAAGTAAGACTTCTATGGCAACAATTAAGGGAGATGTTTACTAATTTGTAATGGGAGTTAAACTTCTATTTCAAATAGGAAAAGAGGAGTTGTGGAGGGCTATAAATAGAGGAATACTCCTCTCAAATTCGTGCATAACATATAGAGCATTTTCAGTCCCCTTGTGCAAGAGTTGTACAAGTCCTCTTCATCTCAAAGTTCCCTTCTCTTTCACCTTTAGTTCCCTAGAGTTACTAGTAGGGTTTTCTCTTGGAGATCCCACCATCCTCTTGAGAAAAAGAGAATCTAATGCGGGTCATAGCGTGGAAGATCAAAAGATGTTGGAGATCTTAAATTGATTAGTGAAGGTGTTCATCATCAAAGAAAGAACTCAACTCCTCCATTAGAGCACAACAAAGCTCCAAAGGTATATCTACATCCTTGTATGTTGTGGATTTCATGGTTGCATGTCAGTGTGCTATTTTCTATCTTCTAGATAGGCTATGTTGCTGTACATGATCTATGAGTTTGAGGAATTGCATCCTAGATTGGGTTTGTTGCATTCTAGACAATTGATCCCTGCATCAAGTGGGTCAAAAGTTTTTGAAACTTGTCTGGAAGGCCCACCTATATTCCAACAGACAGTTCACTCGAGTGAAACCTATATCGCTTAAGTGAACCCTCCCAGAACCCAGCTCGAGTGAACTGAGATTTTGCTCGAGCCAACCTGAACTGGATGATCGCTCTAGCGAACCCACGCAGAAAGTCATTCCAGAGAACTCACCGCTCGAGCGAACTCCAGGTCTGCTCGAGCGATGGGTACTGTTCACCTGGGGCTACTTTGGAAGTAAAAATGAAATGTTTGAATGATTGGGAGAGGTTTGTTGAGAGCCCCAATGAGATGGAGATATGAGGAAACGTTATATGAAGCCCGTTTGAGAAAGGAACCACTTCACAAAGATTCATTATAGTTTTGAAATCCCCGAAGTGTATAAGGACCCCGAAATGTCCCCAAACTCAAGGAGTACCAAGTCTTTATTGATATAGACATACGGGATCCCTATTCACTTTGAATTAGTCTTGAACCCCAATACTTGTCTTCAGATTTTGAAAGTTCATTGCATTTTATTATCCCCGAATTTCCTATGCACTCCTGAAAACATTGAAATTGCAATTGTAGCATTTTGCTAGGCCCGATATGCATGCCCGGATTGATATAACAGTTGCGCCTTTGAGCACCCATGCCCCGCTTGTTTACATACTTGCACTTGATGTATTTTTTACATGTTTTGAATTTTGTTACTTGACCTATGAGCCGGCATCACTAAGCTTGGATAACCTTGTTGGTCTGATCCACCAACTTGGAGATTGTCACGCCCCCGAACCGGAACCTCGGGGGCGGGAATGGGATTAAAGCATAAATGTATTTTACTTCTCCTAAGATCCGCGTGTGTGAAGACAACACATTCTGAATATTTTGCGGATGCTTCGTGGTGTTGCGACCCGAAGTCCGTGGCCATCGGATTCCGCATCGCATTCAACCTTTAGCATATAGCTATAATATCGAGAATCATATCAGACTGGAGTAAACCATCACAATAAATTACAGAGCTGACAGTAACAGGATATTACATTCCCAAATATGTTCAAGTTACAATTATCAATGTACATTAATTAGAAATCCCAAGAGAAAGGCTAATAAAAGCCATACAACAATAAGCTATAAACTACTACCCAAATGTGACGTAGCTCCGATGTCAAGCTCAATGTCTACATGACATAGCCGACCAACCAACCTGCAGCATGGCTCCACAGCCAACAAAACACTCAACTCGGGGCAAGGAAGTCTGAACCTGAGTACCAAAAGTAGTGGGTCAGACACGACGGTCTGGCAGGTGGATGAAAGGATCACAAATATACTAAAGAGTAAAACATATGATAAATCATGCTATTTGATCAAAATGTTGCATATGATTAAACGGGTGCAAACTCGAGAATCTCTGACAAAACATGTATTCATTTCAAGGCTGGTTAAAACATGAAGATCTAGTAAAACATATGTTCACTTACATCATCTATCAAAGCATAGATATTTGACAATCGGGTGTTCGTGGAAAACATGTATAAATATGGTAGTTTGACAAAACAAACGTTCATCTGGGACTTAGGTAAGAACATAAGCATACAACAGCCGGGTATTCATTTTAAAGCATGTGTAAACCTAGACATCTGACAAAACTAGTGTTCATTTAAACATATTTCAAAGCATGGATATTTAACAAACCGGGTATCATTTAAAACAGGTATAAACATAGGAATCTAGCAAACAAGTGTCATTTGAAATATATATCAAAGCATGGCTATTTAACAAATCGGGTAAACATTTAAAACAGGTATAAACATGGGAATCTAGCAAACAAGTGTCATTTGAAAGATATATCAAAGCATGGCTATTTAACAAATCGGGTAATCATTTAAAACATGTTTAGACATGGGAATCTAGCAAAACGCGTGTCATTTAAAACAAAGCACGGATACTAAACAATTCGGGTATTCATTGAAAACAGGTTTAATCATGTAATTCTAGCAAAACCATCGATCGTTTGAAACATATGTAAAAGCATGGGTATTCACCCAACCGGCATTCACCTAAAGCATGTACGTGTACAAATGACAGAAAATAATATAATGATAATAACTGGATTTACAATGGAGAATATTAACACTTGTCTAAATAACAACTTTCATAAGGGAAATGAATCATTCATTGGAAAACAATTAAGAAATATAAAACATGTCGGGTATCCAAGGAATCGGGAACTGGCAAGATGGCAATCACAAGAAGCTAAGTCCTCTATCACCGAAGTGACAAGAGCGGGACGTTGGTCTCAGTCACACAAGGTGAGGAGACTCAACGCAAATCATATATACAATAATAAATATACGGGAACGGGAACGGGACCACGGTAGCGAACCGGGTATCGGGACGAGACCACGGCAATAACCGGGTATCGGGATCCAAACTGCAGCTGGCGGGACGGGAGAGGGATCTCCAAGTCGGTGGATCAAACCGACAAGGTATCCAAGCTTAGTGATGCCGACTCATAGGTCAAAAACAATCGAGACATATGCAAGTAAATCAAGTATAGTAAATAAACGGGTAAAACGGGGGTGCTCAAGGGCACACTATCACTTCATATCGGGCAATACATTTCGGGACAAATAACTGTTACTAGTGTAACTTCATGTTTTCGGGAAAACAAGTCATGTAATGCAAATCTTGGAATGAGATGAAACAATGAACTATAACAAATTTCTGGTAAAATATTAATTTCAAGATCTATTTAAGTGAATAGGGGTCCCGTATGTCAATTATAGTCATTACTTGGTACTCCTTGAGTTTGAAGACATTCTGGGCTCCTTATGCACTTTTACTATTTTTAAAACTTACAATGAGCTTATGGGTAGTACTAGATGTTACAATAGAAAAATCAAGATTATAAACGGTCCATCCTAGGCATGACATTAATCCGGAAACATCGAGCAACCTACTCAGTCATCGAAAGGAATAGAATTAGCGATAACCAAGGAAATAGACTTGTGTTTGGATATAAAAGAGATATCGCGTCGTTCCATCCTGTTCAAGATTGAAATGGATTAACTTCGATGCATCCGAACCAACCGTGAAGAGCATCGGCTCAAGACGTCCTCACATATGGTCAAGTGGGTTCAAGGAGGGTAGCCAAGGTCCACAAGAAAAATAGTGTCAAAACTCACTTTGGTCCGATCGATCGGTCTGAATTTCTGCACAGGGTCCGATCGATCGGTCGATCGATCGGTTGAAAAAGCCTTACAGTTAAAAGTCAGTCCGATCGATCGGTCTGCACGTCCGATCGATCGGACCTGGGCGCAGTGCAGGTCCGGGAACTTGATTTTTCCTCCTTTTCTTTCCTTTTCTTCCAACATATAATCAATCACATAGAACTATACATAAGGGGACTTAAACACAAGTTTTCAAGACATTAAAATGAGCTAAAGAGCTCCTCATTCCAAGTTTCCCCTTTTCCATCCTTTCCATTCACAATTCATCTCAAAGTGTAGAAAACTCATTCATGTGAAACCATTGAAATCTTGACAATATGATGCATACATTTTCAAGTATGAACAAGAGAGAATAAACTCATCAATAAGCACATCTCATAATCAATATTTATCATATTAAAGACAACTATTAAAATCACCAAAACTATTCATAAATCAAGATTTTCTCATAAAACATGTTAATAATCAAAACGATCCAATCAACCACTTGCCTTGGTTCCAATCTAGCAAATCAAGCCTCTAATCACCTCCCAAGCTCAAGATCCACAATCTCTACAAAAACCCCCAAAACAAACCCTAAAATGGGTTAACAATGAATGACAAGGAATGGGCTCAAACCCAACTAGAAAATAGGACCTAAGGGAAAGCCATAGCACATACAAGGAAAATGGGAAGGAGTCCTTACCTCTAGGGCCATGAATGAACAAGAAGAAGCTTGCTATAGGGGCTGCCCACCTTGGTTTCCTACGAAAATGATGTCAAACAAGAGAGGAGATGAAGGAGAAGAAGTTGCCGGAGTTCCCTCGTCGGATTGGTAGCTTGGAGGCTCCATTAGAGCAAGAGAAAGGGAAGAAAAGAAGAAGAGGGGCTGCTGGCACTGTAGCTGGGAGTTGCAGCCGATGGGGAGTGGAAAATGAGGGAGAAAGAGTGAGTGGAGTCATTTTATAATGGGTGGGTGTGGGTCCCATCACACTTAAAACTTGTCAAAGGGTAAAACATCTATTTGTGGGCCTCGGATGTGATCGACGAAGAAGAGAAAAACGTTTCTCATAAAATATAGTTTTCAAAAAGTATAATTTTGGCATGGTTCTGAGATCTCGAAATTTGGGTCCAGATTTGGTGTGAAAAGACTGTTTTGCCCTCCGAGCTGGAAAAACTGATTTTCGGAGCTTCGAATGGGTACGGAGTGAACACGAAAGTTGTAGAGAATAACAAAACTAGTCAAATGAAGCTAAAACAAGAATTATTGGGAATTTCGAATAACCTCCCAATCACGCGCAAGGTCACTTAAAGAACCCCCAAAGGGCCCCACTAATCACACAGGCACTCCAAATTCCCCAAAACTAGAGAAAAACCATTCTAGCTCACAAACTCAACCCAACAACTACTAATCCCACTAAAAGAAACTAATCCACAATAAAACAACACTAATCCAAGAGATTAGGGGTCGGGTTCTCACAGAGATCCCCCTCTTGTCCCGCCAGCTGCAGTTTAGATCCCGCTACCCGGTTCATACCGTGGTATTGTCCCGATACCCCAGATTGCTACCGTGGTTCCCGATACCCAGCTCACCACCGTAGTTCCTGATGCCCAACTCGCTACCGTGATCATGTCCCGTATCATTATATGTATATGTATATTTCATTGAATTCCCTCATTTCGGTGACTGAGATCAACGGCCGATATGCTCTTATCACTTCGATGATAGAGGACTTAGCTTTATGTGGTTGTCATCTTGCTTATTTCCCGTTTCTTTGGTTTCCTTATATGATTTACATTGCATACTTGCTTTTGAATAAATGATTTATCTCTTTTATGAAAATTGTTATTTAAACAGGTTTAAATGCTTTTAAAGATAAATTCATTTATTATTATATTGTCATATCTTTTCACCCATCTGCCAAACCGTCGTGTTTGACCCATTTTTAGTACTCAGGTCCCGATGTCCGTTACCCCGAGGAGGAGCATGAGGAGGCTGTCGGAGAACCGCAACATTTAGTTGGCATGCCGATGATGTCATCTAGACATTCGGCAGTCGGAGATGCGTAACATTTTGCGTTATGGATAACCATTCTTTTGAGAACTATATTTTGTTTATATTGGCCTTGTTGGCCTCTATTTTTGGGAAATATAATCAAATGATCTTTTGTATAAACTTTAATACTTCTTTTGGGAAAGCACTAGTGATCATTGCTCATTCTGATACTTGGTTTATACATGTGTTATCATCTTTATGACTAGAGTTGAATTTTTAATTTGATTTGCTACACGCTTCCGCACTAAACAAAAATGTACTATGTTGTTGTGATATCCTGACCGCGGATACCTGTGGGAAATTAAATAAATGTGTGCACCTCCTGACCATCACTTCACATTAGTCCCGATCCTAGATTCGTTCTGTGGAACTGGTCCTGGGTCGCGACAAATACCCAGATTAATGATCCAGCTCATTTTTATTTGGAAATGAGACTGTTAACCTAGGTTGGGCCTTAGGTATTGGGAATCATGAACCTACCCTCACTTGACCATTAATGTGGATTAAAATCGGAGCACGTGGCTTGGTGTGCTTCGATGGTTGTCTAGGTATTTGTGTACGTTGTGTGGTTTAACCGAATGCGTATGGAATTGTCTCGATAGATGCTTAACATGATTGTACACCAAGGGATTTCCCTAAAAGCATTGTTGATTCAATTTCCGCACATACTATGTTAGAACATGTGGGGTATAGGGATGACACCACTTGCCTAGGTTTGGGTTGTAATTCCTCCTTGACTTATGAATTGTATCAGTCGTTTTTGTTCCTTGTACACTCTCTTGGCATAACACACCTAACTAATTATGAAACGTAAATCCTTGTAGAACTAGGACTTGGACCTGACTTACAGTGTATCTTAGAAACCACGTGTTATGTATTTGATAAACATGACTGGCTAGCATGTAATGGGTTATCATGTGGTTGACTTGTCTTGTATTGTCTTAATGAGATAATCCCTATGAGCGTGTCTTGTGTGTTGAGCTAGCTAGACTTCTCTTTTTTGGTTTCCCTCGTGTCAACACCACTACATCATTATTGCCCGACTACAGTGGAATTCACTGTAAAAAGGTTTGCATGTCATGGCCAACTGCAGTTTATGGTTTTACTGATGGGCCGGCTACTTGGACATCAGGGTGGGTAGTTAGCGTAGGACGGGATCCATGGCATTGAATAGTTGGGAGCGGGCTAAGACCGTGCTACTTTTCCTGGGACCAGGAACTAGGATTCCCCTGGAGCTGGACTTTGATATCAGTAGTCTGGATTGGATTGTTACTGATACCTCGTGACTCGGCTAGGACATCCTCGGAGTCTCCATCTTGATACTTGCATTGCATTACGTGGATAGCGGTTATTGCTAGAGATATTAAGAAACCTGTCGTTGTTTCCAATTATGATTATTCATGCTTTTATGTCTAGCATTGTTTCCTTGTATTCACTTTATTATTATACTTGTCATTATTCTGATATTGATGAATGTCATGTTCATTTATATCTTGCTTGTCTATTGCTCAACATGTCATTAACTCTGTTCCTTGGTGTGCAGACACCCCAAGTGACTACTACGAAGAGCAGGCAGGTGTGGAGATCCTCAACTAGCAGAGGAAGAGCGATAGTGGCGTGCCGATGACGTAGAGTAGCATCGTCCTACCCGACACATGAGAGATTTACATGGGACACTCATTAGAATTTATTTATTCATTTATTTTCTCTCATTGGACCTTTCATTTATTGACATCATTGTTTCTTTTGAAATGGTCTTGGATATTAGGATGGTCATTGTAATAATTTAACTTCTTCGTATAGTTCTATATATTCTTAATGCAACTTTAATCATTAATGAGATTTATTATTCATTGTCGATATTCCATATGCCTTGAATTGTATGAATTTTGCAATTCTTTATTACTTGAGGCTTGAAATGCAATATCCTCACAAGGGACTAACGATCCTTGGACCTAAAGGGAAAAATCTTAATTAGCCCTAAATTTCACTCCCCGGATTCAGGAGATATGACAGATCCTAAATAATTTTCTCACCCATTTTTGGGATCATTCTATTGTATCGAAATGCCGACCATTTAACGATAGCTTGTACATAAAGACATGAAGATAGAAGAAATTGAAATAAAATGATATAGGATTGAGCAAATAAACATGCTCTCCTATTAATTATTCATTGTTGGTCTTTCATTCTTTTGCAAATCAAACATGAATTCACTTGTTATCACTTTTGATGAAACCAAGGAGCGCCTGTACAAGTCGTTAATATAAGAGAGCAAAATTTCCAAGGGTCAGAAAAGGGTCCGAACTGAAATTGAGCTTCTTGCTCGAGTATCTATTTTTCAAAGGATAACTCATGCTACCCCTGCTATCAAAATCACTCCAGTTGCAGCAAAACCTGCAAGGAAAGCTGCATCACAAAAGTCATGGGTGTCGAAATATGCCCAAAATCCTTATAGTGTTCATCTCAAAGAACGTCAGGACTTGAAGAAAACTACATAAACTCGCCTCTGCATCACTAAAGAAGTGTCGGGGGTGAGGAAGGTGCAAGTCATTGATGGTACTCCCCACTCTAAAGTAATAAATGGCAAGATCAAAGCCCCTAAGGGTAAAGATCTACGCCAAACGCTTAAAACGTGATATTGCAGCAAAAAGAGGTAATCCCAGGCTACACAACATGGTCTCCAAAGCCATGAGAGTTCAAGAAACAAGCTTGCCAGGATATATCTTTGGCATCAATAGAAGAAAACACCTTCTATCATCTTACTCAGAAAGAGGGAAGGAGGTACGAAAGGCGACGTCTCGCCTCGATTATAGTGGGACCAGTGGTTGAAAATATCGGCCGCCGATATGAACCTGTATCGGCCCATACCGAACTAGTATGGCCTCGAGATACTGGTATCGACATCTCTGTCACGCCCCCAAACCAGAACCTCGGGGCGTGAATGGGATTAAGGATAATTATATTTTTCTTTCTCCCAAGATCCGCATGTGTGAAGACAACACATTCTAATACACTCTGAATATTTTTGCGGAAGCTTTCGTGGCATTGCGACCCGGAGTCCGTGGCCATCGGATTCCGTGTCATACTCAACCTCTAACATATAGCTATTATATCAAGAACCATATCAGACTGGAGTAAACCATAACAACCAAGTACAGAGCTGACAGTACAGGATATTACATTCTCATACATGTTCAAGTTACAATTATCAATGTACATTAATTAAGAATCCCAAGAAAAGGCTAATAAAAGTCATACAATAACAAGTTAATAACCACTACCCATATGTGACGCAACTCCGATGTCAAGCTCAATGTCTACATGACATAGCCGACAAGACAACCTGCAAATCATGGCTCCACAGCCAACAAAAGCACTCATCTCGGGACGAAGAAGTCTGGACCTGAGTACCGAAAGTAGTGGGTTAGACACGACAGTCTGGTAGATGGATGAAAAGATAATAAATATGCTGAGAATTAAAATATATAATAATTCATGTTATTTAATCAAAGGCTGCATATAATCAAACGGGTGGAAAATCGTGGATCTCTGACAAAACATGTATTCGTTTAAAGCATGAGTTAAACATGGAGATCTAACAAAACATATGTTCATTTACATCATCTATAAAAGCATAGATATTTGACAATCGGGTGTTCATTTAAAACATGTGTAAATATAGAGATCTGGCAAAACAAACGTTCATTTGAAACATATGTAAAAGCATGAGTATTCGACAAACCAGGTATTCATTTAAAGCGTGTGTAACCATAGAAATCTGGCAAAACAAATGTTCATTTAAAACATATGTAAAAGCATGGATATTTAACAAATTGGGTATTCATTTAAAACATACGTAAACATAAGGATCTGGCAAAACAAGTGTCATTTAAAACATATTTAAAAGCACGGATATTTAACAAATCGGGTATTCATTTAAAACATGTGTAAACATAGGGATCTAGCAAAACAAGTGTCATTTAAAACATATTGAAAACCACGGATATTTAACAAATCGGGTATTCATTTAAAACATGTGTGTGTACAAGGAACTGGAAACAATATAACAATAACTAAATTTACCTTGGAAAATATTAACATATGTTTAAATAATAACTTTCATAAAAGAAATGAATCATTTACCGGAAAACAAATAAGCAACATAATACATATAGGGCATCCAATGAAACGGGAACTAGCAAGATGGCAACCACACGAAGCTAAGTCCTTTGTCACTAAAGTGACAGAGCAATAACTAGGCACTGATCTCAGTCACTCGAGGTGAGGAGAAACGGTGGATCTTATAAATACATATACATATACTGTCACGTCCACCAAAATAAGAATTGGAAAAAACATGAAAATTAAATCAAATTCAAATTTCCTGCGTTTAATACAACACAAGCTTCCAAAAGTGGACCCACA
Organism: Cinnamomum chago; assembly: GCA_038049695.1. Classification (NCBI taxonomy): domain Eukaryota; kingdom Viridiplantae; phylum Streptophyta; class Magnoliopsida; order Laurales; family Lauraceae; genus Cinnamomum; species Cinnamomum chago. The sequence goes on from CP142458.1 coordinate 22,024,858, forward strand.
AAAAATTTCAACCTGTGGTGAGTCAAAATAAATTTCATTAAAGACAGCGGAAGCTTTATTCAATTGGTATCCAACGTTCATAAATGAGAACCAACACAAATTCAGATAAAACAATAGTAGTTAAAGTTGCTGAATAAATTAAATAATTTCTAAAAGGTGTCTCAACACTAAAAAGAAAGTTCATTTAAAATAATTATACAGTGTCGTTCTCTCTTATGCAGGCTCAGACGGCTCCAAAGCCATCTCCAACATCCCACTCGAGTTTATCATTTGGCTCAAACGTTTGAAACGTTTGACCCTCCTCCGTCTCCTCGGTAAAGTAGGGCTCGGTACCTATGCACCAAATATTACAAAGTAAACAGCAAGTACATAATCATAATTCGAAATTTAATACAACAACGAGGAGAATATAGACGAGAGTGATCATATAGAAGTAATGACAAGAAAGAACGTATAGCATAATCCAAATAAAGCAAAAGGAGCAATATGATTCACACGAAGAAAAGTGTCCCCATTTTGGGTGGTCTGCCCTAAATAAATCGGGAGAGCCCATCCATAACATCAGTGGTTATAAACCGATCAAATTAAAAACAAATCAGGATAACATGTTCACATTCAAAGCGGATTATAAGTGATCCGGTCACATCGGTGATCAACCGTCCATATATCGATCTGCAGTCGTCCATAAATGACCCACATAAACATAAACATATAATCATAATAGATCAGTATAATAAAGCTCCGACACAAGAGTCCTAAGTCAAAGTAAAGTGCTAGCCATTCCACATTCCATATCATAATCAAATTGTCATACAAAAATTGCCAAGCCACTTTATAGTCCATAACACACAATAGGGTATGCATCTAAAGGAATACATATCCTAAACCAACATATATATGCATGCGAAGGTCAAGACATAGATACGAATCAATCCTAAGGTCAAACATAAGGTCTCGTACCCAACAACCACAGAAATCTCTAATAGATAAAAGATTAACGCATCCCTTCTCCATCAATGGTGCATAGACCCAATTAAGGGTTTTCCAATAGAGATGGGTTAAACTTGAATCCATTAGGATTTCCTCGAGGTCATACAAAGTACTAAACCCCATGTTAATAAGAGACCATTTGCCCGTACGGTATTTACTTAGTCCATTGATTCAATTAATAAAAAGATAATTTTAACACATCAAAGATAGTAAAAGGTTATAATTTAGGTTTATAAAACAACCAAGGTCTTTTTCCTAATTTCCACAAACTAAAAGGGACAAGGTACAAAATTTAACATAACTTAAAAGTCAAATCAGTACATGGGTGATGGATACATTTTTCCATGCACTCTTGGACCACCAAATTCCTCCCCTCCATTCATCCCATCAAGTCTGTAGTAGTGTACTAATGTCACATGGGAGTGACACGGGATGACATCATCGTCATCTCCATTCCTTTCTTTACAGAACCAGTTCTGCAGTAGCTCATCGTCAACACATTTGTGCCTCTGTACACTTCGGTTAGTGGCCCATTAATCCAAAGCCCACGATCAGCCTTCATCTGTAAGGTCGCCCACGGCCCTAGTGTAAGATCTATGGCCATATTGGTCATCAGGTCTCATCCTTTGGCCCCACTATCATATCTCATAACGAAACAGTTTCAAAAGTGTCTCATGCCCCAACGGTGTAATCTCTCAGATGGTGAACCAAGAGGAGTCCACCTCACATAGGTCCACATCTCTAAGATCGCCCCGCCACATCCGACCAAATGAACAGCCAGATCTATGATCAGATCATCCGGTGGGTCCCGCAACCGCATGATGTCCAAAACTAATTATTTTCCCTCAATTACGCCATCTCTGATCAACCTAATGGATGGTGGGCCAGGGGTGTCCACTGCCTATGGGACCAGCCCCTTCAGGGTCGCCCGTGGGTCCTCTCCGGATCAAAACTGCTGGTCAAAACTGCAGGTTAACCCAACTCACCAAACCACGCATCTAATCTAACGTGTGCCCCACTTAATCCTAACCACTTAAATAACTAAAATACATTTAATTAAAATAATAGTATACTCTAATTAAAATATAATAAAATATTATGAGTGGGACCGGGATCTTACATTCTCCCCCCCTTAGGACATTTGGTCCTCCAAATGCAATCATACCTCTGGAAGAAGATGCGGGTAAAGCTTCTTCACTTGGTCCCGGAGTTCCCAAGTGGCTTCTCGAGGACTATGGTGCTCCCACTGAACTTTCACCCAATGTATTGTTCGAGTCCTGAGAACTTGCTCCTTCGTGTCGATGATCCGAGAAGGTCGCTCAACATAGGTAACATATAGCTGCAATTCCAATGGCTCATACTGCAACACGTAAGATGGGTCTACGATATACTTCTTTAACATCGAGACATGAAAAACGTTATGTACCACCGACAACGCTGCTGGTAAAGCCAATCTGTAAGCAACTTCTCCAATTCTTTCTAAGATCTCAAATGGACCAATATATCTCCGAGATAATTTCCCTTTCTGCCCAAACCTCAATGTTCCTCGTGTTGGTGAAACCTTTAGAAACACATGTTCACCAATCTCAAATTGAAGATCTCTCCTCTTCAAGTCTGTATAACTCTTTTGTCGACTTCTAGTAATTTTCAACTGATCATGGATTTGCTTCACTTTCTCACTGGTATCACTAACAATAGATGGACCATGAAAACTCCTAACACCTATCTCCTCCCAACAGATTGGGGTCCTACATCGACATCCATACAACGCCTCAAATGGTGCCATGCCGATATTGGAATGATAACTATTATTGTATGCAAACTCCCACAATGGAAGGCTTTTCTGCCAGTCCCTCCCAAAATCAAGGGCGCAAGCTTGCAACATATCTTCTAGTGTCTGATTAGTCCTTTCAGTTTGACCGTCGGTTTGAGGATGATATGCTGTACTAAAATTCATTGTTGTGCCTAGAGCTTCCTGAAGTTCAGTCCAGAATTTGCCCAAAAATCGAGGATCTCTGTCTGATACAATCGATCGGGGAACACCATAAATTGTGACAACCTTCTCCATATACGTTCTCGCTAACTCATCCCGAGGTGTCTTCATGCTTATTGGTAAGAAATGTGCCACTTTAGTCAATCTATCAACTATCACCCAGATGCTATCTTTGTTATGCATTGATGGCAACCTAGAGATAAAATCCATTGTTATGTGTTCCCATTTCCAGTCGGGCACTTCTGACTGTTTTAAAAGTCCTGGGGGTTGCTTCCATTCTGCCTTTACTTGTTGACACACCAAGCACCTTGCTGTAAATTTTATTACATCCCTCTTCATATTATTCCACCAATAATGATTACGCAGGTTCTGGTACATCTTTGTACTACCCGGATGAATAGTATAGCGGGAATGATGTGCTTCTGTCATGATCTCATTCTTCAGTCCTTCTATATTTAGCACACATAACCTGTCTTGAAAGTACAACACACCCTCCACTATTCTGAAATCCGGTCTGCTATCAATCTGTTCGATCACTCGAGCTAGCTCTGGATCCTCTGCTTGTCTGGTTTTGATCATGTTCAAGATTTTTGGTTCCCAAACAAACATGTGGGCCAACATAATCTTGTCATCAATTGGTTGCAAAGACACTCCCAAATTGAGGAAAATTTCTGCCCAAGACCATTCTGCTCTCAAGCATGCATTAGTTGCTGCCCTTCGACTCAATGCATCAGCCACTACATTGGCTTTCCCGGGATGATATTTGATTAGAAAATCAAAATCCTTCATGTATTACATCCACCGGGTCTATCTCATGTTTAATTCAGGCTGAGTGAACAAATATTGAAGACTTCGATGGTCTGAATGAATTTCAAACTTCACACCGTATAGGTAATGACGCCACATCTTCAATGCCATAACCACTGCTGCAAGTTCCAAATCATGAGTGGCATACTTTTTCTCATGCCCTTTCAATTATCTAGAGCCATCAGCCACTACCTTCCCATCCTGCATAAGCACACAACCCAATCCAACCTTCGAGGCATCCGTGTAAATGACAAATCTACCATTTTCTGTACGCAATGTGAGCACTGGAGCTATAGTCAACCTATTCTTTAACTCCTGAAAACTTGCTTCACATTCGTCAGTCCACATGAATGGTACATCTTCTCGTGTTAATCAGGTCAATGGAGCAGCAATGGATGAAAATCCTTTCACAAATCTCCTGTAGTAACCTGCTTGTTGGAATATAGGTGGGCCTTCCAGACATATTTCAAAAACTTTTGACCCACTTGATGCAGGGATCAACTATTTAGAAAGCAATCAAAAACCCAATCCAAGATGCAATCCCTCAAACTCATAAACCATATACAACATTATATCATATTTAGAAGATAGAAAACAGCACCTAAATGTGCAACCATGAAATCCACAACAAATAAGGATGTAGATATACCTTTGGAGCTTTGTTGTGCTCTTATGGAGAATTTGAGTTCTTTCCTTTGATGATGAACACCTTCACTATCCAATTCAGAATCTCCAACACCTTTTGATCTTCCACGCTATGACCCGTATTAGATCTCTTTTCTCAAGAAGATGGTGGAATCTTCAAGTAAAAATACAACTAGTAACTCTAAGGAACTAAAGGAGAAAGAGAAGGGAACTTAGAGAGGAAAAGAACTTGTGCAACACTTGCACAAAGGGGTTGAAGTTACTCACACTATTATGCACAACCAAGAGGGGTTTACTCTTCTATTTATAGCCCTCCATTCCATCTCTTTTCCTATTTGAAATAGAAGTTTAACTCCCATTACAAAATAGTAAACTTCTCCCTTGCTAGTTGCCATAGAAGTTTCACTTCCACAACTTTTAGTAGCTTTCTCCTTTCTAGTTAAAATAGAAGTCCTACTTCCATTAATAATTAGTAGCTTACCATTACCACTATTAGAAGTCTCACTTCAAATAGAAATAGTAACCTTCTTTTTAGAGTTCAAGTAGAATTATAATCTTTCTAATAACTTGGACTAGCGTGGGGACCACTAGGGATTCCTTAGAAAGCTGGCTCCAACTAGGACACGCAACCCCACATCTCATGTGCAATCCGGGCCCACAGTTAATTGCAAATAACTCCACTATATAAATGCAATTGCACTCCAGTCTTAGGAATAAATTACAATGAAGACCCTAAACTTCATCAGTACCACAAGTAGGCCCCTCCATCTATATCCATGGATCAATTGGGCATGTCCACCAAAGTATATCCATATCTTATTATCCTTGAGCCCCAATTAATTATAGTGATCATTTGGTACCGATCCAATTAACTCTTAATCGGAATGGGTGCGCACTTACCAATGATAAATCCATTAATTGGCACAAGGGGATATTAAAGATAGATTCGATCTTGACCATTGAATGTTCCCACAGCTCTACTACCACGTACCCAAATCACCGAGGTGTTGACCTACAATTGGCCTCACTCATTGGTGACTCAAAGCAAATGCATAGATAGAAACTTGAGTTCATTAATGTCTCAGGAATATGAGCCTATTACTAGGGAATTATGAGAGCAGACCTAAAAGTAAAGACAGTGTATATAAGGTGCTTCTCATGGTCCTTCAATACATCCAATGTACCAGCACCATGATCCAGAATCTTATATTCCGATGATCGAGACAAATCACACTATCTCATAGTGATCAGAGTGCTCCTACCTTGTCAGATGAGATGTTCAATCTCATCACTGGTTCTGAAGATATTTAAGTATAAGATTTGCAATACATATCTCCTGTATGTGGATCTCATCCATACACATGTATTACATCTAGTATACTTGTGGACTCTGGTTCATCTCATGAACCATTATGTCATTCGTATTGGTTATGTGCAAGTATATAATTAAACACCATTCATCTCATGAAAGGAAAACATGATTGTACTGATAAATAAAGAAACTAATCAATTTATTACATCATATACCCTTGGCATTGAGACCATAACAATAACAATCTCCCACTTGGGCACAATGCCAATCTGGATTGCATCTCATGCCCATCCCATCTACATGCTGCTCAAAGACTTTGGTGGTCAAAGGCTTAGTAAAAGGATCTGCCAGATTATCCGCAAAGGCTATCTTGGTGATTGCAATATCACCTCTCTGCACAATCTCTCTGACCAAGTGATGATTCCTCTGTACGTGCTTTTTGGCTTTTATGGCTCCTGGGTTCCTTGGACTGAGCGACTGCCCCGCTACTGTCACAGTAAACTGTGAGCGGCTGTCATGCCAAAGGTTCCACTCCAAGTTCCAAAAGGAATCTTTTAAGCCATACTGCTTCCTTAGCTGCTTCACAAGCCGCTACATATTCAGCCTCAGAAGTGGAATCAGCGGTATATTCCAGTTTAATACTCCTCCAGCTGAATGCTCCTCCGCCAAGCATAAACACATAACCAGAGGTGGATTTCCTGGAATCCTTGTCTGACATGAAGTCAAAATCTGTGTATCCGACTGGAATCAGCTCATCACTGCCATAAATCAACATGTAACCTCTAGTTCTTCTCAAGTACTTGAGGATGCATTTTACAGCAGTCCAATGGTCGGGACCTGGGTTAGACTGATATCTGCTAACTAAGCCCACTGCAAGACAGATATCCGGTCTAGTACATAGCATAGTATACATGAGGCTACCAACAGCCGAAGCGTATGGAATTGCTCTCATTTGCTCCTTTTCCTCCGGGGTCTTGGGACCCTGATCCTTGGAAAGGTGCACTCCATGCCTGAAAGGTGTGATACCCTTCTTGGAGTCCTGCATAGCAAACCGTACCAGTACCTTATCTATGTAAGCAGCTTCAGATAAGCCAATCATCCTATTTTTCCTGTCTCGATGGAGTTTGATCCTTAGGATGTAACTAGTTTCTCCCAAGTCCTTCATATCAAAAGTCTTTGCTAACCAGACTTTTACCGTTGTCAACATTCCTATATCTTTCCCAAGGAGAAGGATGTCGTCGACATATAAAATCAGAAAAACTACCCTGCCACCTTCATTTTTCATGTACTCACATGACTCATCCGGATTTTGACTAAAACCAAATGATTTGATTGCCTGGTCAAAACGGATGTTCCAGCTTCGGGATGCATGCTTCAGTCCATAAATAGATTTCTGCACCTTGCAAACTCTTTGCTTTTGGTTACTTGCTATAAAACCATCTGGCTGCATCATATAGATGTCTTCCTCAAGATGGCCCTTGAGTAACGCCGTCTTGACATCCATTTGCCAAATCTCATAATCGAGATGAGCCGCAATGGATAAGAGTATCTGGATGGACTTGAGCATGGCTACCGGTGAGAAGATTTCCTCATAATCGATACCCTCTTTCTGAGTATACCCTTTCACAACAAGCCTGGCCTTAAAGGTCTCAACTCTTCCATCTGGTCCTCTTTTTCTCTTGTAGACCCACTTACACCCAATAGGTTTGATATTGGTAGGCAAGTCCACAAGTGTCCAGACCTGATTAGAGTACATAGACTCCATCTCAGCTTTCATAGCATCTTGCCAATGTCCCGAATCTATGTCATTAATTGCTTCATCATAGTTACAGGGATCCTGTTCCAGTTCTTCCGAGATTGCCTCGTAAGACTCTCCCAAGAACGAGAACCTATCAGGGGGCCAGATTATGCTCCCACTATGACGAGGTACTGGTGTATCTACTGGGTATAGTAGGGGTGGTTCTTCCTCAAGTTCGGTCATACTTGGATTTGGAATTGATTGTTCTTGAATCTATTCCAAGATTACCTTTTCTAAAGATTTCCGGTCTATCATATAATCTTCCTCCAGAAAAACTGCATTGGTGCTCACCAGCACTTTCTGCTCTCTAGGATTATAGAATAACCAACCTTTGGTTCCTTTAGGATATCCTACAAACGTGCATACTTCCGACTTCGTTTCCAACTTGCCCGTCTTTACCTTCAGCACATGTGCAGGACAACCCCAAATGTGTAAATATTGTAGACTAGGATTTAGCCCGAACCATAACTCCCGGGGAGTCTTAGGTATAGACTTAGATGGTACGAGGTTTAGTATGTACATCGCAGTATCCAAGGCGTATCTCCAAAAGGATATAAGTAATCCTGAGAAACTCAACATAGACCTAATCATATCTAAAAGAGTCTGGTTCCTTCTTTCCGTTACTCCATTCTGTTGAGGCATACCAGGAGCAGACAACTGGGATAGAATCCCATTTTCTGACAAGTATCCCATAAAATCACCAGAGAGATATTCCCCTCCTCGATTTGATCGAAAAGTCTTGATACTTTTACCTAATTGCTTTTTCGCTTCCGCTCGAAACTCTTTGAACTTTTCAAAAGCCTCGGACTTGCGGTGCATAAGGTATATGTATCCATATCTTGAGTCGTCATCTGTGAAAGTGATGAAGTACTCATATCCTCCTCTGGCTCTGACATTAATGGGTCCACACACATCAGTATGCACTAATTCCAATAAATCTTTGGGCCTGTTGCCCTTGGATGAAAAGGGTCTTTTGGTCATTTTGCCTTCCAGACAGGATTCACAGACAGGCATTGGTTCTATAACCAATGAAGGCAAGATACCCTCTTTCACTAGCCTGTCAATCCTATTTAGGTTTATATGACCTAACCTCAAGTGCCAAAGTTTTGTTGGATTAGATGAAGGTGTCCTTCTCTTTAATGACGGCCTATTGATTATTTCGGTATCATGTATCTCATACATTGTGGGAGTTAACTGATAAAGCCCATTGGTTACCTTGCCAGAACATATAAAAGTACCGTTCCTCTTTATGACAACTTTGGTACCAAAAGTAATAGAATAACTTTTATTCACCAAACTAGAAACTGAAATTAAATTCCGCCTTAAAGACGGTACAGACAGAGTATCTGACAAAACCAACTTATTATCTTGAAAACATAAAGTAATAACTCCTACTGAGACCGCATCCGCCTTAGCATCAGATCCTAGGTTGACAATGATTTCGCCGTCACTGAGTTTCCTGGTTTCCTTGAACCCCTGCAACGAATTACATATGCGATTAGTTGCCTCGGAGTCCACACACCAAGATTCTGAAGTACCAGTTGCAAAACTAACTTCAGAAACAAGTGACTCAATCATACCTGAGGTCTTCTTCTTAGACAGATAATCTGGACAATTCCTTTTCCAATGTCCTGTCATACCACAATGAAAACACTTTCCTTTTGTCCCCGACCCCTTAGCCTTGCCAACACCACCATTAGGACCATTCTCCGCCTTAGGACCCTTCGGAACTGATTTCTTCTTACCTTTCCGCCATTTGCCTTTCGGTTTGGACTTGGCAAATGACTTTTCTGTCATCAGGGCAGTTGGCTTCTTCTTTATAATCCCTTCAGTCACCACCAGCTGGCTAGAAAGCTCAGCTAGAGTCAAATTCATCTTATTCATATTATAGTTGACCTTGAAATTGTTGAATGACTGTCGCGACCCCGGACCGGGCCCGAAGCTAATGAGCCAAGTCCGGGATCGGGACTAATGGAGATGATGATCCACAATAATAATAGTTTAATGATAACATACAATTATTTAATTTCCCACAGGTGTCCGCGGTGAGGATATCACAACCATCAATGAATATTTCTTTAAAGTGCGGAAGTGTGTAGCAAATCAAATAGTCAAACTAACTGTAGTCATGAAGACAACATCAAGTATAAAATACTGTATTAGAATGAGCAATGATCTATAGCAAGTTTCCCAAAAGAAGTTAAAGTTTAACAAAAGATCACTTAGTTACATTCCCCCAAAATTAGAGGCCAACACAGGCCAATATAAAAAAAAAATAACCCAAAGAATGGTTAAAATAGTTCTACTCAAAATGTTACGCCTTTTGAAGCAACCCAATGTCTACATGACATCGTCAGCACGCCACTCAACTAAAGGCTGCGGTTCACCTAACGCTTCCTCCGGCTCCGCCTCAAGGTAGCCGGCAACGGGACCTGAGTACCAAAGCAAATGGGTCAGACACGACAGTCTGGCAAGAGAGTGAAAAGATACAACAACATGTAATGATAAAGGAAATATCTTAAAAAGCATAGAAATCTGTTTAAACAAGAACTCTCATAAAGTAGATAAATAATTTGCTAGAAAACAAGTAAACGAGATAAAACATATGAGGTATCCAAGGAAAACGGGAACTAACAAGATGACAATCACATAAAGCTAAGTCCTCTATCACTAAAGTGACAACAGTATAACGGGACATTGGTCTCGGTCATACAAGGTGAGGAGAATCAACGTAAATCTTATATACAATATAAATATACGGGACGGGACCACGGTAGCGAACCGGGTATCGGGACGGGACCACGGTAATAAACCGGGCATTGGGATCCAAACTGCAGCTGGCGGGACGGGAGAGGGATCTCCAAGTCGGTGGATCAAACTGACAAGGTATCCAAGCTTAGTGATGCCGACTCATAGGTTAAATATCAAATCGAGACATATGCAAAATACATCAGGTTCAAGTAAATAAATGAACGGGGCAAGAATACTCAAATGCATAACTTTCATTTCATATCGGGCAATACTCTTCGGGACAAGTCAATGTTACTAGTGTAACTATCATGCTTTCGGGAAAACAAATCATGTAAAGTAAATCTTGGAAATGAAGAAATAAAATGAACTATACCTTTTTGGGAAAACTATTGATTTCGAGATCTATTTAAGTGGATAGGGGTCCCGTATGGCAATTATTGCAATGACTTGGTACTCCTTGAGTTTGAAGACATTCCGGGCTCCTTATACACTTTGGATTTTCAAAACTTTGAATGGAATCTTTGTGATATGGTTTCTTCCTCAAATGGCCTCATAAAATGCTTAATAAATCCTCTTGACAAATAGGGGTTCTCAATGGATAGTCCCAAAACATTTAAGCAACTCATCGTTATCCCAAACATGGCCTATGACAGACAAACCTCATCGCTCGAGCGAACCGGAGAGTTCGCTCGAGTGAGGAGCTCTCTGGAATGGCTGTCTGGGTGGGTTCGCTTGAGCGAATTTGAGGTCGCTCGAGCGAACTCAGCAGGTCGAGCGGATACTTAAATGCGTTCGACCGGACAACTCTCTAGAAAGAACTCTGGGATGTCCACTCGAGCGAAAAAGGGGTGCGCTCGAGCGACCAAGCTACTGGAATGCCCGAACCCTTTTCTGGACAGGTCGCTCGAGCGAAGTGTCATGGTCGCTCGAGCGAACTGTCCAGAAACTGATTCTGGACCAGTTCAGCTGTCCTCTTTCTCTTCCTTCTACAATATCTTTTTAACCACTTTCATACCTCAAATAAGGAGTCACAACACCAAAAACAGGAAATTGGAACGGAAAAGCGTTCCTAATCCTTCCGTTCCTAATCCGTTAAACCGTTCCAAAAGCGTTCCAATTTCCGTTCCAATTTGGTACCAACCGTTCCTAATCCGTTAAAGCGTTCCAATTTCCTGTTTTTGGAACGGTTTAACGGATTAGGAACGCAAGGATTGGGAACGCTTTTCCGTTCCAATTTCCTGTTTTTGGTGTTGTGAGTATAAATCTCCATTCAAATGACTTCAAATCTCCAACCACATCCATCCCATTCTCCTCCATCCATATCACATTCCATACAAGCAAAGAGAGGAGGGAACCATGTCACACATGATATATGTATTGGAAAGAAAACAAGAGGAATTAAAAGCTATGAACCAATACTTCTTTATGACTATAAATGCATTAACAAGGCTCTTCATGAGCATTTATCTCAAAGGAAAGCAATAAATAGGCATGAGTGACATTTAATAAAGCCAACCACATTTCTAATAAAAACATTGAAAGCTCATAAAGGATCATATCATCCACTTACCTTGGGTCTTCTAACAATGAAATCAAGCTCTAATACTCTTCCAAGCAAGGAATCCAAACTATGAGCAAAACCCCAAACAAACAACCCTAAAATGGTCAAACATAGAAATAATAAGGAAACCTTACAATAATGAAGGTGAAGCTTCTCTAAGGCCAAAGGAATACAAATCTAGATGATGAAGGGGAATACTTACTTGCAAGGTCCTCTAATGGCAATGGTAAGCTCAAAGGAAGTCTTGGAATGGGAGGATTTCTCCACAAAACTATCAAGAGAAAGCTTGCAAGATGAGGAAGAGGATAGTGAGTTCCATTTCTAGTTTGATGAGCTCTTGGTGTGGATTGGAGATGGAGAAGCAAGAAGAAGAGAAAAGTAAGAAAAACCCTAGGTTCAAAAGGTTGTGCTGGGACAAGAAGGATGAAGTGAATGGCATAATGGCTTCCCCTTTGTTAACAATGAATTGGGTCCCACAATTAAAGGAGCTTATTTGGCTAAAATCATCTATTTCGGGACCTCGGATGAATTCGACGAAGAAGGAAGAAATGTTCTTCGAAATATCTAGTTTCTCAAAAGTATATGTTCTGCGGGTTTCCGGAATATCAAGTTTTGAGTACAGATTTGGTGTGCAATGACTGTTTCGCCCTCAAGGCTATGAAATCGGGTTTCGGGACCTCGAATGGAATCGGGATCAACATGAAAGTTGTAGGGATTATCAATACAAATAAAAAGGGATAAAACAATGAATATGAAAATCTACGATAAATCCTCAAGTGCATGCAAGATCATAAAGAAGGAACCCCCAAAGGGTCCCACTATCACTAAGCAATCAAAATTCCCCAAAACTATTCTAAAAGCTAATCCAAACCCAACTTAGCCAAAATCACTAATCAAGCTTAGCACTAACACGCGACCTAATTAGTACTAATCGGGTTCACTCGGGTCGGGGTCTTACAATGACTCTGGTAGTGACTCAAGGATTATGTCAATCTGAGATTCTGCATCAATTGCAGCCCCCAGTACATCTAACTCATTCAATGAGTCCATCATTTTCAACATGTAGTCCTGTACTGGTGTGCCTTCAGCCATCTTGGTGCTTATAAGCACCCTCATAGCAGCCTGTCTAGCAGGCCTGTCTTGTTCCGCAAACATCTCCTTTAAGTTTGATATAATATCATATGCAGTCTTAAAGGATTGATGTTGGTGTTGCAAAACACTAGACATGGATGCCTGTATATAACATCTAGCCATCTCATCATCTTTGGCCCACTTGGTGTAAAGTTCCTTTTCTTCCTGTGATGCTTTCGGTAGTGGCTCATCAAGCGGGGGGTTTGGTAAGGACATACTTATATCATAAAGCTGTCAGGACTATATCCAGGTTCCGTTTCCAGTCTACATAATTGGATCCCACCAACTTATTCCGGTTGAGGATGGTCGCAAGTGGATTGAAAGTGTTTGAATTCATGCTTGAAATACTGTAGCACATAACCATACATTCAATTAATGAATTTAAATGACATTAGGGTTTAGTATTCTACCAAATTTATATGGAATCCTCATAACCACTAAATTCAAAATACATCGGAATCCCAATCCCCGGGATATGCCTCCTTCGGGAGTGCGAATACCACCTAGATTGGTGCGGATCAAAGTTTGTCAAAATTAGGGTTAAGACTAACTTTCCATGATCCCCTTCATTCATTATTATCTAAGTATCTCATACCAAACAATGAATGACTCCCGATTTGCTTCGGTTTCTAAAATAAATGAGGCAAATCCTTGGGGATACTACATCATTATTTTAGTTAAGTGTGACCCACCAACTAGCATTGCATGACAACCGTTGTGAGCAGCTCCTCCTTGGGGAGTGGGCCCCCGCCCATCTCACCAACACTATCCATAGGAGATCCATATCTAGTAACCAGACAAGTAAAAGCCCTCCGTGGGGAACGGCCATTCTCAAGATGGCGCGAGGCTAATACTTTCCTTACAATAGACCTATGGTGGAAAACCATGGGGATTTCTAAATATAAATGCCCCGCTCCCACTTAATATTTTAAAATTGAGGATTTCCTTGTAAGGTATTAGGGCCCACATGTATACATATGAACATCAAATCATCTCATGATATGATCTAAGATTGGTTCCAAGTCAAGTTATTTTAAGGAAAGTCCAGTTTCTAAATTAGTGTTGCCAATGTGTCCATCTCATGGGTCATCGACACTAATTAGAACTCTTTCCAAAAATTAATTTGATTTGACCAATTTTAGTAACTTGCTATGTTTGGATCAGATTTTGAATCATTCTAAATTAAGCATGTTAGGAATTTTGTAGATTGCAATTTGATGGATGCATTATCATTCAAGCATCTTTTGATTTACACACTTGCATTGGTTTTAAATAAACTTGAAATCTTGTTTTATTCATGCATTGCTTTTAAGATTTGTAAAAGTATTGATTTATGCATGATTTGTCTTTTTATCTTGGATGCATTTGTTTTAGAAAAGAGTTTTCAAGAAATCAAGCAAGCCTTTGTTTTAAAAGTTTTGAATCTTTTTAGGCTTTTTATGTCATGTTTTAAAAACCATTAGAATCTTTAAAACATGTTTTCCAAGCTTGATTTAGTGGCCAAAAGGTCCCCCAAAGAAATATCTTTGAAATGGCAAAAGTTGAAAATTTTGTCAAAAGGGGGGTTGTCCCGGCAGTGTCGCCGGTCGACCGAGACAACTGCAGGCAAATTTTTGCCTGGCGCCCCAACGGTCAGAAATCTGACCGTTGTGTGTTCCCGGTCGACCGAGGCCTGTTTGCCGGTCGACCGAGGACTAGCCGTTGGTAACTTTTTGCTATAAATATGAGTTCTTTCCCTTGCCAAAAGTTGGGAATTTTAAGCCCCTCCTTGAGAGGTATTGAGGCATATCAAAAGGGAAAAGAACCAAGGGATGAAGGGGATGATTAGGAAAGCTAAAGCTTGGATTAATGAAGTTAAACCACCAAGTAGGCTCTTCCTTCCTTAATCATATGTTTTCATGCTTTGTTTTATTTTTGGTAAATCATTTCGAGCATGTTAAACTATGTTTGTGTTGTGTCCTTAACATGTTTTATGTTTTGAGTTGATTTATTGTTTTGGATACAACATCATATGATTCAATCCAAGTAGTACTTAACTTTGGTAAATCTAAGTAGATCATGTTAATGGAAAAACCTTTGGAATTATATGTAACATGATCCATATACTTGGTTGAATCTTTGGTTGTTGTTTTTCCATCATAAGAAAATCCCTTTCAAAACTATCTTATGTTTTGGATTCAACTTCTTTACAAATCATATGTTTTCATGTTTTATTTTATCATTGGTAAATCTTAGTAACATGTTAACCTATGATGTGTTGTATCCTTAGCATGTGTTATATTTTGAATAGATCTATTGTTTTGGATACATCACCATTGATTCATCAAAGTAGTACTTTATCTTTGGTAAATCTAAGTAGATCATGTTAATGAAATATGTAACATGATTCATATACTTTGTTGAATCTTTGGGTGTTGTTTTCCATCATAAGAAAATCTCTTTCAAATGTATCTTATGTTTTGGATTCAACATCATTACAAATCATATGTGTATTATTGTTTTAAAGTTTCACAACTTGCATTACTTTGATAGGTAAATCATTTTCAAGTTGTATTTATAATTACATATGATTTGTCCCTTAATTTCAATCAAATCTATTTATATGTTTTGAGCTTCTTTGTTGATTTGATTGACATCCCTATGCATCACATGTTTAGAGCTAATCCATTTCATACAACTTGTGTAACTTTGATATCATTAACAAGTTGTTACTTTTAACATGTGATTGCATTACATCCTCAATCATAAATGTTTTATGAGCTAGAACTTTCAAAAGCCTTAGGCTTACATTTATGAGCTTTCATTTTAAAAATGATTGAGGACATCACACACACACCTCATGTACTTTCATCTTTGCATTCATAGTGTGTGTGTGTGTGTAGTTGTTATTCAATTCCATATCCGCCTATTTTAGAGGCAAATGTAATGAGCTAAAATGAATCTCCATCTAGTGTATTAAAGACACAACTTAGTGAGATAACCAACCATGTGGTTGAAGAGGTTATTGCTTAGCCTATAAAAGCATAGTGTATAGGTTGATGTTAAGCCTTGGAAAAACATCAATGTAAGGTTATTGCTTAGCCTTGGAAAGCATATTGTAAAGGTTATTGCTTAGCCTATTGAAAAGCATAAATAGTGGAAATCCGGTGGGGTGTTGGTTCACAAGCCGGTAGTGGATGTAGGCATTGAGGCCGAACCACTATAAATACTTGTGTGATGGTGATTGCGGTGTGGTGATTATTTTGTTAGCTTCCGCATCTTGTATGATAAATCATCACATGTGACTAGTTTGTTTTAAAGAAGTTAAAATTGTTAAAATTGGTCAAAAAAGGAGCTCACCCTATTCACCCCCCCCCCCTCTAGGGTTCGGATCCCCATGGACTTACAAAGCATTCATCCATAAATAGAAAGTGCTAAAAATTAGAAACTAGTCCTCTCCGGCCCTAACGGAATAGACTTCTTGGACTTCTAGACTTTCCAAAACTTTGGAATTCCTCAAACTCTTTGGGCAACTCCAAAACTCTTTTGGTAATCTTCAAACTCTTTGATTAGGAGTCCAACATCGCTTTCCTTCTTCGTTTCTGACATCGCCAGAATTTACAAATTTATAAAAATTACATAAATTCCTATGCCTCGATTATGAGACTTACATGGTAATCTAAACATGGAAATAAAAGGGCTATAGGGAAATTCATCATGCCTTGCCCTTTCACAGGAAACCCAGGAAACCATGGCACCCTTTACATTTAGCCTTAAATAAACCAATCACCATAAATAGAAAGCAAAACACTTGTGGGCCATATGGAAAGGACATTATCATCTGCAAGTTAGTATCTCATACAACCATACAAATCACAAAAATAGGCTGCCAAATAATGCTGGAAAAATAGGAAGTAAAAGAAGACCCGAAACTGAAAAAACAGTTTCTACACTATGCTATGCAGAATGCTCGGTCGACCCTGCAAGTCAGCCGGTCGACCGAGCACGGGGCCAGGTCGACCGGACTGACGAAAACCTGCAACATGGGTTTTCTGTTTCGTGTCCAATCTTCCCCAAATCACTTCCAAAGTTTTCCAATGGCTTCCTACGATCCTTCCATCATTGTTAAACCCTTTTGTGACTATCCAAACTTGAATCTACTATCAAACCAAGTAAATTCACCAAAACTAATCCTTACATAGCCCTTGCTTCATCTTCTTCGCATCTCATGCAAAGATTAGAGCAAGTTTGCTGATATAACATGATTAGAGATGAGGTATGGCTCTGATACCAATTGTTGGAATATAGGTGGGCCTTCCAGACAGGTTTCAAAAACTTTTGACCCACTTGATGCAAGGATCAACTATGTAAAAGGCAATCAAAAATCCAATCCAAGATGCAATCCCTCAAACTCATAAACCATGTACAGCATTATATCCTATCTAGAAGATAGAAAACAGCACCTAAACATGCAACCACGAAATACACAACATACAAGGATGTAGATATACCTTTGCAGCTTTGTTGTGCTCTTATGGAGAATTTGAGTTCTTTCCTTTGATGATGAACACCTTCACTATCCAATTCAGAATCTCCAACACCTTTTGATCTTCCATGCTATGACCCGTATTAGATCTCTTTTCTCAAGAAGATAGTGGAATCTTCAAGAGAAAACCCAACTAGTAATTATAAGGAACTAAAGGAGAAAGAGAAGGGAACTTAGAGGGGAAGAGAACTTGTGCAACACTTGCACAAAGGGGTTGAAGTTGCTCACACTATTATGCACGACCAAGAGGGGTTTGTTCCTCTATTTATAGCCCTCCATTCCATCTCTTTTGCTATTTGAAATAGAAGTTTAACTCCCATTACAAAATAGTAAACTTCTCCCTTGCTAGTTGCCATAGAAGTCTCACTTCCACAACTTTTAGTAGCTTTCTCCTTTCTAATTAAAATAGAAGTCCTACTTCCATTAATAATTAGTAGCTTACCATTACCACTATTAGAAGTCTCACTTCAAATAGAAATAGTAACCCTCCTTTTAGAGTTCAAGTAGAATTAGGATCTTTCTAATAAGTTGGACTAGCGTGGGAACCACTAGGGATTCCTTCGAAAGCTGGCTCCAACTAGGACACGCGACCCCACATCTCATGTGCAATCCGGGCCCACAGTTAATTGCAAATAACTCCACTATATAAATGCAATTGCACTCCAGTCTTAGGAATAAATTACAATGAAGAGCCTAAACTTCCTCAGTACCACAAGTAGGCCCCTCCATCTATATCCATGGATCAATTGGGCATGTCCACCAAAGTAGATCCATATCTTATTATCCTTGAGCCCCAATTAATTATAGTGATCATTTGGTACCGATCCAATTAACTCTTAATCGGAATGGGTGCGCACTTACCAATGATAAATCCATTAATTGGCACAAGGGGATATTAAAGATAGATTCCATCTTGACTATTGAATGTTCCCACAGCTCTACTACTACGTACCCAAATCACCGAGGTGTTGACCTACAATTGGCCTCACTCATTGGTGACTCAAAGCAAATGCA
The DNA here is from genome assembly GCA_038049695.1 of Cinnamomum chago. NCBI lineage: Eukaryota > Viridiplantae > Streptophyta > Magnoliopsida > Laurales > Lauraceae > Cinnamomum > Cinnamomum chago. Next base: position 22,043,385 of record CP142458.1, read on the forward strand.
TAGATAGAAACTTGAGTTCATTAATGTCTCAGGATTATGAGCATATTGCTAGGGAATTATGAGAGCAGAACTTAAAGTAAAGACGGTGTATATAAGGTGCTTCTCATGGTCCTTCAATACATCCAATGTACCAGCACCATGATCCAGAATCTTATATTCCGATGATCGAGACAAATCACACTATCTCATAGTGATCAGAGTGCTGCAACCTTGTCAGATGAGATGTCCAATCTCATCACTAGTTGTGAAGATATTTAAGTATAAGATTTGCAATACATATCTCCTGTATGTGGATCTCTTCCATACACATGTATTACATCTAGTATACTTGTGGACTCCGGTTCATCTCATGAACCATTATGTCATTCGTATTGGTTATGTGTAAGTATATAATTAAACACCATTCATCTCATGAAAGGAAAACATTATTGTACTGATAAATAAAGAAACTAATCAATTTATTACATCATATACCCTTGGCATTGAGACCATAACACTAACACTGCTAAACGCAAGAAACTACGAATCTCTGTTACTGACACGGGTCTCTGCCACTTGACCACTGCCTCAATCTTTCCTTGATCTACAGCCAAACCTTCCTTGCTGATGATGTGACCCAAGAAAATTACGTGTTGAAGCCAAAATTCACATTTACTCAACTTGGCATAGAGTTGATGATCTCTCAAACTCTGCAATGCTGACCTCAAATGCTGCTCATGATCTTCTCGAGACCGAGAATATACTAACACGTCTATAAAAACAACGATAAAATGGTCGAGAAATGGAGCAAATATCTTATTCATCAAGGCCATAAATACTCCTGGAGCATTGGTTAACCCAAATGGCATTACTAGAAACTCGTAGTGGCCATATCTTGTTCTGAATGTTGTATTCTGAATGCCCTGATCTCGAACTCTGAGCTAGTGATATCCTGATCTCAATTCTATCTATGAGAAATATTCAGCTCCCTGAAGCTAATCAAACAATTCATCGATCCTTGGGAGAGGGTATTTGTTTTTTATTGTGACCTAATTGACTTGTCGATAATCTATACACATCCTCATAGAACCATCCTTCTTATTCACAAATAGGACCGGCGCACTCCAAGGTGATACACTTGGTCTCCCAAATCCCTTGTCCAACAAATCCTGCAATTGAGTTTTCAACTCTCTAAGTTCTGCTGGAGCCATTCTATATGGAGCTTTAGAAATCGCAGCTGTCCCTGGTACCAATTCAATCGAAAGTCTATCTCCCTAACTAGAGGTAAGCCTGGAATTTCACCCGGGAAAACATCCGGGAACTCACAAACCACTAGAATATCCTCCACCCCTTTTGACTGTTTATCCTCCGTGATAAACGCCAAATATCCTTCACATCCAGATTTCAACAATCTTTCTGCTTTCAATGCCGAGATCCTGCATGTCCGAATTGGTTTCCTCCGACCAACAAATTCAATAGTGTCAGAATGAAATGACAACTTGATTGTTTTATTAAAACAGTTCATCACTGCTCTATAGGTCGCTAGCCAGTCCATACCAAGTATAACATCAAAATCCTTCATTGTTAAAAGAATCAGGTCTGCAGGTAAGATGAAATCCTCAATTTGAACTAGGGTACTCGGAAAATATTGGTGGCAACGAACATGCTTGCCCACTGGGGTGCCCACTACTAAAGCAACATCTAATCTCATTACAACCTCATTGACATGTCTAGCAAAGTCATGGGAAACAAAGGAATGTGAAGAGCCAGGGTCAACTATGGCCTTAGCTTCTACCTCTGATATTAGAACAATACCTTTCACAACCTCTGCAGAAGCACCTATATCCTCATGAGTAACTGCATATACTCTTCCCATATGCTGAGCTTGGTTCGGCTGCCCTTGCACTAGCCTAGGTGCTCTTGGTTGACCCACTGGTTGCTGCTGCCTTTGTGGCTGGAATTGCCTCTGTTGACCATGTACTGGCCTATGCTATCCTAGGACTGGCCTCTACTGCTGTGGCACTGCCCTATATTGCTAATACTGAGGGGTTGGTGCTCGGTACATTTGCTGTTGTGGTGCCCGAGGAATCTGTTGTGGTCCCTACGGAGGTGTTGTCCTCCAAGGCTGCTGTGCAGGAGCACGAGAAGCTGCTAGCTGGGACACTGGCAACTGACTACCGCCATTGGGACAATCGCGAACTCGATGGCCAATCTGCCCACAGTGAAAACATGGACCTGTCTCTCTGTAGCACTGCTCAATAGGATGGTTCTTTCCACATCGTCCACACAGTTGTCTCTGACCACCTGAGGGTTGACCTTGAAACTTTTGTTTCTTCAGATTGCCTTTGCTAGAAGATTGCTTCAACTAATGTTGCTAATATTTAACCTGCCGTTCTGCTGCCTTCTTCTTTAGTGCACTTTCAACCCAATATGCACTTTTCATATTCTCCTGGAATGTCAGGCGTTGATTGTCTCTGATCATCATGTAGATATCAGCTAATAACCCATCAAGAAAACGCCTGATTTTCTCTTCCTGTGGAACAACTAGTGTAGGCGCATACTTAGCCAATCTTGTGAACTGTTGTTCATACTGCTGCACTGACATGTCACCTTACACTAAGTTCTGAAAATCCCTCTTCCACTGGTCTTTGACATATTTGGGAATAAATTTATCCATAAACTCCGTAGTAAATGTTTCCCAGGCATTCTCTTCAGCCACTACCTCTGCTTGCACTACTGCTTTGATTGAGTTCCACCATTGGAGAGTTATTCCTCTAAACATGTAAGCTGCCAAATTAACTCGCTGCTTTTTAGTACAATTGAAGACTGCAAAGATTTGCTCCAACTGTTCTATAAAATCATTCGCTACCATGGGATCTTTATACCCGTGAAACTCAGGAGGAATCCTCTTCCTGAATTTCTCATAGAGGTCATTTTGATCTACTTCCCTAGGAGGCACGACCATGCACTGGCTGAGCTGCTCGATCTGTCAAGGCTAAGATTTGAGCCTGGAATACTGCTTTATCTCTATCTGCTTGTGCTCTCTCAGCAGCTCGTTCTTCCCTTTCTCGTTGTTTTTCTATAGCTTGTTCAATCTCGCGTGCTCTCTTCTGATCATTTTGGGTAGTCTGGGCTTGCACAAAGCTTGCAAGAGTTGGGTGAAACAATCGTTTGGATTATTAGATCCATTCCCAGTTTCCTTATCATGAGATCTAGTTGTACGCTGTGCCATGACCTACAATGAAATGACAATAGGTTAGATTCTATGAAACAAGCTAACAAACAATTCTATAAGCTTTACAGTTAGCATGTAAAGCGTGTCTAACGGAATTTGCAATCCTCACCACATCCTATAATTTCTATCCATTTTTAATATCCGAAAATCAATCTGGCTCTGATACCAACTGTCACGTCCCCCAAAATAAGAATTGGGAAAAACGTGAAAAATTAAATCAAATTCAAATTTCCTGTGTTTAATACAACACAAGCCTTCAAAAGTGGACCCACAAATAATTTCAACCTGTGGTGAGTCAAAATAAATTTCATTAAATGCAGCGGAAGCTTTATTCAATTGGTATCCAATGTTCATAAATGAGAACCAACACAAATTCAGATAAAACAATAATAGTTAAAGTTGCTGAATAAATTAAATAATTTCTAAAAGATGTCTCAACACTAAAAAGAAAGTTCATTTTAAATAATTCTACAGTGTCATTCTCTCTTGTGCAGGCTCAAACGGCTCCAAAGCATCTCCGGTATCCCACTCGGGTTCATCAGTTGGCTCAAACGTTTGAAATGTTTGACCCTCCTCCGTCTCCTCAGTAAAGTAGGGCTCGGTACCTATGCACCAAATATTACAAAGTAAACAGCAAGTACATAATCATAATTCGAAATTTAATACAACAACGAGGAGAATATAGATGAGAGTGATCATATAGAAGTAATGACACTAATAATGACAAGAAAGAACGTATAGCATAATCCAAATAAAGCAAAAGGAGCAATATGATTCACACGAAGACAAGTGTCCCCGTTTTGGGTGGTCAGCCCTAAATAAATTGGGAGAGTCAGTCCATAACGTCGGTAGTCATAGACCGATCAAATTAAAAACAAATCAGGATAACATGTCCACATTCAAAGCGGATTATAAGTGATCCGGTCACATCGGTGATCAATCGTCCATTTATCGATCTGCAGTCGTCCATAAATGACCCACATAAACATAAACATATAAGCATAATAGACCAGAATAATAAAGCTCCAACACAAGAGTCCTAAGTCAAAGCAAAGTGCTGGTCATTCCACATTCCATATCATAATCAAATTGTCATACAAAAATTTCCAAGCCACTTTATAGTCCATAACACACAATAGGGTATGCATCTAAAGGAATACATATCCTAAACCAACATATATATGCATGCGAAAGTTAAGACATAGATACGAATCGATCTTAAGGTCAAAATAAGGTCTCGTATCCAACAACCACAGGAATCTCTAATAGATAAAAGATCAACGCATCCCTTCTCCATCAATGGTGCATAGACCCAATTAAGGGTTTTCCAATAGAGATGGGTTGAACTTGAATCCATTAGGACTTCCTCGAGGTCATTCAAAGTACTAAGCCCCATTTAGTAAGATACCGTTTGCCCATACGGTATTTACTTAGTCCATTGATTCAATTAATAAAATATAATTTTAACACATCAAAGATAGTAAAAGGTTATAATTTAGGTTTATAAAACAACCAAGGTCTTTTTCTTAATTTCCACAAACTAAAAGGGACAAGGTACAAAATTGAACATAACTTAAAAGTCAAATCAGTACATGGGTAATGAATACATTTTTCCATGCACTCCTGGACCACCAAATTCCTCCCCTCCATTCATCCCATCAAGTCTGTAGTAGTGCACTAATGTCACATGGGAGTAACATGGGATGACATCATCGTCATCTCCATTTGTCGCGACCCCGGACCGGGCCCGAAGCCAACGAGCCAAGTCCGGGATCGGGACGGGACTAATAGGAATGGTGATCCACAATAATAATAGTTTAATGACATATAATTATTTAATTTTCCACAGGTGTCCGCGGTGAGGATATCACAAACATCAATGAATATTTCTTTAAAGTGCGGAAGCGTGTAGCAAATCAAATGGTCAAACTGCTTTAGTCATGAAGACGACATCAAGTATAATTACTGTATCAGAATGAGCAATGATCTATAGCATGTTTACCCAAAGTAAGTTAAAGTTTATACAAATATCATTTAATTACATTTCTCAAAGTTAGAGGCCAGCAAAGGCCAATATAACAAAATAATAACCCAAAAGAATGGTTAAATAGTTCTCCCCAAAATGATACGCCTCGTAGCAACCTGATGTCTACATTGTTAGAGTTTTTGTTTTGTTGCAATTTGATAGGATGCATTCACTTTCATAAAGCTTACCCTCTCATTCATTCATTGTTTTATTCATAAGGATCATCATGCATATTTCTCATTCTTGATCTTTGTATTTATCTTTTGATATGCATGGTTTTCATTTCAGTTTGTCTCTTAAGTTGTTGGAGTTGTTGATTTCAAAAATCATCCAAGCTTTCCAAAGTTTCTATCTTTAAAATCATTATTTTGATTTGGAGTTTTCATGGCTTTAAAATCTCAGTTTTCATCTTCTTTCAGTCATGATTTAATGCTTGGTATTTGTGTCTCAAAGTCCCCTGGAAGGTGCCCTCAAAAGTTACAAGTTTCTCTCATTTTTCAAAAATCTGGGTTGTTCTGCCAGTGTCGCCGGTCGACCGAGACCTGTTTCCCGATCGACCGGGATAACTGCAGGTCATTTCTGCAGGTTCTGAGCTGTAGCCCTCCAACGGTCAGAAATATGACCGTTGTGCTTTCCCGGTCGACCGAGACCTGTTTCTAGGTCGACCAAGGACTAGCCGTTGGCAACTTTATCTTTTTAAATAGTGGCTTTTTGGTTGAAGAAAGTTGTTGACATTGGAGGGACTTTTGAGGCCAAGGATTAGCAACTTCTCAAGAGCATTTTCAAAGGGATTATGAAGCCATTCCATTAAGTCAACCTTTGATCTTCAAATGGGTGTGCTTTCTTTAATCCTAGTCTTTTTAAAATCATGTTTTTGTTTCAAATCTTTGATCTCTTTCAATACATGATTAACAAGTTGCTTTCCTATTAAAATGTTGTCCTTCATAACATGCTTAATACTTTAGTAATCTCATATGCTATGAATACAACATATTGTCTATGTTTCACATGATTTTGTGTTCTTGTTTTCAAAATCAACTTGTTAGACTTTAGAACATCCCTTCTTGAAAACAAGTTTATTTTCATTGTTAAATACATGTGTTAGACATTCAACTCTTTCTCAAATATTTGATTAACATCTTTGCATCATTCAAGGTTTTATCTTTTCAAAGAGAAAGAGTTATTTCTAGAAAATGCATCATTCATAGACTTTGTCATTGTTTTGCATATTTCTAGGAGTTGAGTTTTCACTTTCTAATTAGCCTACTTAGAGGCACTCCATTGCACTTCATTGTTCTCTTTATCCATGCATTATTAGGCATATTTCTTAAGAGAAAAATTCCTTGTTGTAAAGGTTCATGCTTAGCCTTGAAAAGCATATGTTGTAAAGGTTTATGCTTAGCCTTGAAAAGCATAGTGTTGATTGTAAGGTTTGAGGTGATCCTAAACCTTAATTGAAGTTAGTGAATACCGGTAGGTGTACCGAGAGTGGATGTAGGCAATTTGGCCGAACCACTATATGTGCTTGTGTGATGGTGATTATCTTTATGCTTTCATTTTATGGATTATGCTCTCTTGGATGATTTCATTATTCTTCTTCAAAGCATAAGAAACTTAAAAGCTAAAAGAATTAACATTGGTCTAGGACTTTGAGCTCACCCTATTCACCCCCCCCCCCCCTCTAGGATTCGATCTTGGACTTTCAATTGGTATCAGAGCCTAGGTGCTCTTGTTTAGGTCTAACAACCTAGAGTTAGTATCCTTAGAGTGAGTTTTAGCTTTTGTGATCACCATGCAATTCCAATTAGGAGAAGGTCATGCCACCAATAGACCTCCCTTGTTCAATGGCTCTCATTACCGGTATTGGAAGATTAGGATGCAAGTCTTTCTAGAATATCAAAGTCTAGATGTTTGGAATATCATTGAAGAAGGGTATCATGAACCCATTATCACTGAAAAAGATTCTGAAGGACATGTCATAGCTATCAAGGATAAGCCTAAGAAAGATTGGACTCAAGGAGAGAAAGATAGGGCAAATCTAAATGCTAAAGCTAAAAATGCCTTGTTTTGTGCCTTGTCCCAAGAAGAGTTCAATAGGGTAGTAAATTGTATTACTGCTAAGGAAGTGTGGGATACCTTAGAGACCACTCATGAAGGGACCAATCAAGTCAAAGTAGCAAAAATCCAAATGTTGTCTACTAAGTATGAAGAACTCAGAATGCAAGAGGAAGAAACTTTTGATGAGTTCTATACTAAATTCATGGAGATTGTTAATTCCCTCATAGGTCTAGGAGAGAAGATGGATGAGTCCAAAGCTGTTAGAAAAATATTAAGATCTCTCCCCAAAAGGTTCAAACCCAAGATAGTAGCTATAACTGAAAGCAAAGATGTTGACAAGATCAAAATAGAAGAACTTAGAGGAAATCTTCTCACTTATGAATTAGATTTTGAAGTCCCTAGCAAGAAGAAAGGTGTAGCTCTTAGCTCCCAACATAAAGAAAATGACAATGAGAGTGAGAGTGATGATGAAAACACTATTTTGCTTGCTAAGAAGTTTAAGACTCTCCTTAAGAACAAAAAGAACTATAAATATTCTGAAGATTCTAGAAATGAAAATTTTCAAAGGAACTCAAGGGGATCTTTTACCAAGAAGGATGTGCAATGTTACAACTGTAAAGGTTTTGGTCTCATCGCTCAAAATTGTCCCTCCCCTAAAGAATCTGAAAAGAAAGATAAGAAAGGAAAGAAAGTCTTGAACATAACTTGGGATGATGATGAAGATGAAAGTAGTGACAATAATGAACCTCAAAATGATGAAGATAATGATAATTCCACTTCTTGGCTTCTCTTCACTCCCATTGAAGAAAACAATGATCATAATGTTTTAATAGAAGAAGTAAATGATGAGAATAGTGAAATTGATATTCATCAAGCCTATGAGGAACTATATGAACTATGTGAAGTCATATCCAAGAAAAATAAAAGTTTAAAAAGTGAATCTAAAAGGCTTGTGAATGATCTAAATGTTTTAAAAGATCAATTAATCTTGAAAGACAATGAGATAAAAAATGTTCAATCTAAGTTGACTATCTCTAATGATAATCTTGCTAAAGCTGAAAAAGAAAATCATAAATTACAATGTCTGCTAGAATCTAGTCAACAAGAATCAGAATCTCTTCAAATGAAACTTGAAAAGGGAAAACATGTTGTTGAAAAATTTACCTTAGGCAATGACAAATTCTATCAAATGTTAGGCTTGAATAAAGTCTTTGGTTACAAGAATGGTATAGGTTTTGAATGCTCCTCTAGTAGCAAGAAGAATAGCTTTCATCATAATCCTAGGACTCATCTCAAACCTATAGGTAAAATCTTCTTTTTCTCTAGATGGACTTGTCATTTTTGCAATCAAATAGGTCATCTAGTTCCTAACTGTCCTTTTAAGTTTAGGATGTCTCATAATCATAGTTCTAGAGCTCATTTCAAGTTTGTTCCAAAGACTTCTACCTCTACCTTTATTAAGGCTACTTGGATTGAAAAAGAGAAAAGTGTCAAGAATTTCCTAGTTCAAACCGCTCTTAAAGTTAAAGAAAACTCTAGATGGTTTTTGGACAGTGGTTGCTCCAAGCATATGACTGGAGACCGTTCTAGATTTATCACTCTTGAAGACTATGATGGAGGTAATGTGTCTTTTGGAGATAATCGGAAACCTCAGATTATAGGAAAAGGCTGTGTTGGAGGAGATCAAATGCCTACTTTAAAAGATGTTTTCCTTGTGGATGGTTTAAAGCATAATCTCTTGAGCATAAGTCAGTTGTGTGACAAAGGAAACAAAGTTGTTTTTTATAGCAAATCTTGCAAAGTTCTGGATGAGAAATCCCACAAAGTTCTACTCACTGGATTACGTACTAAAGATAACATCTACACCATAGAAGAATGTTGTGAGAATGAATCCATGTGTTTAATGTCTAAAGTTCAAGAAAATCAGTTGTGGCATCAAAGAATGGGACATATAAATTACAAACTGATGAAGATCTTATCAAAGAAAGAAATTGTTAGAGGAATACCCAAATTAGATGATTACAAATCTGAATTGTGCAAGGCTTGTCAAATGGGTAAACAGATCAAGAAAAGTTTTAAAGGTATAAAAGATATATCCTCTGCTCGTCCTCTTGAACTCATTCATATGGACCTCATTGGACCTGCACCTGTTCAGAGTATTGGTGGGAAAAAGTATATCCTAGTTATGGTTGATGATTATTCGAGATTTGGATGGGTAACTTTTCTTCATTCTAAATCAGATGCAGTAGATAATATCATAAGGATTTGCAAGAAAATTCAAGTTGAGAAGGACTGCAAAATTAAGAAGATAAGAAGTGATCATGGAGGCGAATTTGAAAATGAAAGATTTGGAGACTTCTGTGAAAGCCATGGGATCAGTCATCAATTCTCTGCTCCTAAAACTCCCGAGCAAAATGGAGTAGCTGAAAGAAGAAACAGAGTTATTCAAGAAATGGCTAGAACCCTTCTTAATGAGAAAAATCTCCCGTGCAATTTATGGGCTGAAGCTATCAATACGGCATGCTATCTTATTAACCGTGTTTATTTGACAAAGAACACTAACAAAACCCCTTATGAGCTGTATTTTGGAAGAAAACCAAATCTGGGTTATCTGAAAGTGTTTGGTAGCAAGTGCTATATTTTAAGAGATAGAGAGCAGCTTGAAAAGTTCGATTCCAAATCTGATGAAGGGATTTTCTTAGGATATTCTGATAAAAGCAAGGCTAATAGAGTGTTCAACCTCAGATCAATGGCTGCCATGGAATCAGCTCATGTTGTCTTTGATGAGACTAATCAAATTAAGAAAGCTCCTCATGATGAAGAAGAGAACTTAGTTGAGCAGCCTATTTCATCTGAAATTGAAGAAGAAATTCCCTTAGTCCCTTCTATGCCCACAAAGTTATTAAGAAATCACAACTTGGATAATGTCATTGGAGATATCACAAAAGGAGTCATGACAAGAAGACAGGTTCATAATCTGTGTGCTCACTATTCTTTTGTTTCACAAATTGAGCCCAAGAACTTCTCTGAAGCAGAAACCAAGTCTGAATGGATTGATGCCATGCAAGATGAATTAAATCAGTTTAGAAAGAATGATGTGTGGGATCTTGTACCTCTTCCTGAAGGTAAAAGCAAAATTGGCACCAAATGGATTTTTAAGAACAAGCTGGACGAATCAGGAAATGTTATAAGGAACAAAGCTAGACTTGTAGCCAAAGGGTATGCTCAAGTTGAAGGAGTTGATTTTGAGGAAACCTGTGCCCCAGTAGCTCGGTTGGAGTCTATTCGAATTTTATTGGCTTATGCCAGCAGCATGAAGATTAAACTGTTTCAAATGGATGTTAAGAGTGCCTTTTTAAATGGTGAAATTGAGGAAGATGTGTATGTTACTCAACCTCAAGGCTTCGAGGATCCTCATTGTAAGACCCCGACCCGAGTGATCCCGATTAGTACTAATTAAGTTGCGTGTTAGTGCTAAGCTTGATTAGTGTTTGTGGTTAAGTTGGATTTGGAATAGTTTTGATTCTAGTTTTGGGCTTTTGTTGCTTTGGTAGCTTGTGGGGCCCTTTGGGGGTTCCCTTTTTGGCTTTGCTTTTGCTTGGTGGATTTTCCCGATTTGTTTTGTATTGTGTTTTTGGCCCGTTGCATTCATCTTGTGGATTCTTACAACTTTCATGTTGATCCCGTGTCCATTCGAGGCCCCGAAACCCGATTTTCATAGCCCGGAGGGCAAAACAGTCATTGCACACCAAATCTGTACCCAAAACTTAATGTTCTCGAAACCCGCGAAACATACACTTTTTGGAAACTAGATATTTCAACGAACAATTCTTCCTTCTTCGTCGAATTCATCCGAGGACCCGAGAGAGATGATATCAGCCCATTTAGTTTCATTAGTGTGGGACCCAATCCAACCCAACTCTTTAGCTAACAAGAGAAGCCATTAGCCATTCACTTCATTTATCATTTTCCAGCACAAGAGAAGAGTCTAGGGTTTCCCTTGGTTTTCTCTTCTTCTTCTTGCTTCTCCATCTCCAAGCCTCACCAAGAGCTCATCAATCAAGAAATGGAGATTGCCAATCTCTTCCTCATCTCACAAGCTTCCTCTTGATACTATTTTTAGAAGAATCCATCAACTTTGAGACTTCCCTTGAGCTTACATTGTCCATTAGGGGACCTTACAAGTAAGTGATCTTATTCATCTCCTAGATTAGTGATCTTCTAGCCTTAGGGAAGCTACATTTGCATTATTGGAAGTTCTTTCAATTTCATTCTTGGTGTAACCCATTTTAGGGTTTTATTTGGGGATTTTGCCTTGTAGCTTGGACCATTTCTTAGAGGACTTGATAGAGCTTAATATCATTAATTGAAGACTTGAGGCAAGTGAATGTTTGGATGTTTTTGAGTTTGAAATGGTTTGGAGATGCATTTATGGTTTTCATGCTTTCATTGATTGTTTTCATTGATTTTTCCATGGTTGAAATAAATGATCTTTACACATCTTGATAGCCTCATTTAATGTCTTGGAATCATGTGTTTAAGTCACCTTGTTCATAGTTAATTGTGGTTGTTGAGGTGTTGGAAGGAAAGGAAACAAAAAGGAGAAAAATCAAGTTCCCGGGCATGCTTCACGCCCAGTGCCGATCGATCGGACCTACAGGCCGATCGATCGGTCTGTCTTTTAACTGCAAGCCTTTTTGGGCCGATCGATCGGACCCTGTGTATTTCTGGTACAGAAATTTCGGCCGATCGATCGGACCGAGTTTGAGTCCAGTGAGTTTTGAGATTTATTTTTTTTGTGGACCTTGGCTACCCCCCCTTGGACTCACTTGACCATATGTGAGAGCGTCTTGAGCCGATGCTCTTCACGGTTGGTCCGGAATGCATCGAAGTTCAATCGATTCAATCTTGAACGGGATGGAACGACACGATATCCTCTTCATACCTAAATGCAAAGTCTCTTTCCTTGGGTATCGCGAATTCTATTCCTTTCGGTGACTGAGTAGGTTGCTCGATGGTTCCGGGTTGACATCCTACTTAGGATGGACCGTTTATAGTCTTGTTTTCCTATCATAATATCTAGTTATAACCATAAGCTCAATTTAAGTTTTAAAAGTCGTAAAAGTGCATAAGGAGCCCGGAATGTCTTCAAACTCAAGGAGTACCAAGTAATGGCTATAATTGACATACGGGACCCCTATTCACTTAAATAGATCTTGAAATCGATATTTCCCGGAATTGTAATAGTTCAGTTTATTTCTTCATTTCCAAGATTCTTTACATGAATTGTTTTCCCGAAAGCATGATAGTAGCATTGACTTGTCCAGATATGTATTGCCCGACATGAAATGACAGTGTGCCCTTGAGCACCCCCGTTTCCCCTGTTTATTTACTGTACTTGATTTACTTGTATATGTCTCGATTGGTTTTATCCTATGAGTCGGCATCACTAAGCTTGGATACCTTGTCAGTCTGATCCACTGACTTGGATATCCCTCTCCCGTCCCGCCAGCTGCAGTTTGGATCCCGATACCCGGTCATTACCGTGGTCCCGTCCCGATACCCGGTTCGCTACCGTGGTCCCGTTCCCGTATAATTATCTTGTATATATGTATACGTTGTTTCTCCTCACCTTGTGTGACTGAGATCAACGTCCCGTGATACTGTTGTCACTTTAGTGACAGAGGACTTAGCTTTATGTGATTGCCACCTTGTTATTCCCGATTCCTTGGTTACCTCATATGTTTTATCTTGTTTACTTGTTTTATAGCAAATGATTTACCTGCTTTATGAGAGTTCTTGCTTAAACAGATTTATATGCTTTTCAAGAGATTTCCTCTATATTATTGTTGTTGTATCTTGTCATTCTCTTGCCAGACCGTCGTGTCTGATCCTTTGCTTTGGTACTCAGGTCCCGTTGCCGGTTTCCTTGAGGAGGAGCCGGAGGAGGCGGTAGGTGAGCTGCAGCCTCTAGTTGAGTGGCGTGCTGACGATGTCATGTAGACATCGGGTTGCCAAGAGGCGTAACATTTTGGGGAGGACTTGTTAACTATTCTTTGGGTTATTATTTTGTAATATTGGCCTTTGTTGGCCTCTAATTTTGGGGAATGTAACTAAATGATATTTTGTCTAACTTTAATAACCTTTGGGAAACATGCTATAGATCATTGCTCTTTCTGATACAGTTTGATATTGATGTTAATGCTTGCATGACTAGATATAGTCTAACTATTTGATTTGCTACACGCTTCCGCATTAAAAAGAAACATTCATGCAAGGTTTTGATATCCTCACCGCGGACACCTGTGGGAAATTAAATAAGTTGTATTTTGAGGATGTAGGTAATCCTCATCACCAATTATCATTACACACTATTGGTCCCGATCCCGGATTGGGGATTCCCGGTCCGGGGTCGCGACACTCATCACCCAGAATATGTTTTTAAGTTGAAAAAGGCATTCTATGGATTGAAACAAGCCCCAAGAGCCTGGTATGAAAAGCTCACAAGTCACTTACTTGAAAATGGATATGAATGTGGGAATGTGGACAAGACTCTCTTCATTAAAAAGGTTGATAAAGATATTCTCATTGCTCAGATATATGTTGACGACATTGTTTTTGGATCAACATCTAATCAGCTTGCTCAAGGATTTTCTAAGTTAATGAGCTCCACGTTTGAGATGAGCTTAGTAGGACCCCTTCAGTTCTTTCTAGGATTACAAGTTAGTCAGACTGATCATGGTATCTTTCTTAGTCAATCCAAGTTTGCTCTAGAAATAGTGAAAAAGTTTGGCTTAGGAGAATCTAAGACTAGTTGCAATCCTATGGGCTTCACTACTAAAATATCTAGTGACCTTAAGGGTAAGAAAGCTGACTAGAAACTTTATAGGAGCATGATAGGAAGCCTTCTCTACCTCACTGCTGTCCCTGATATCTCGTTTAGCGTTGGGATATGTGCTAGGTATCAATCTGACCCCCGAGAGTCTCACATTAAAGCTGTTAAACGTATCATAAAATATATTAATGGGACTTCTCATTATGGTATCTGGTATCCTCATGACTCAACTCTGCAATTAATTGGATATAGTGATGCAGATTGGGCAGGATCTATAGATGATAGGAAGAGCACTAGTGGCTGCTGCTATTTCTTAGGGAACTGCTTAGTAGCCTAGCATAGCAAAAAGCAAAATTCTGTATCCTTGTCTACTGCAGAAGCTGAATATATTGCTGCAGGTAGCTGCTGTGCCCAACTGTTGTGGATGAAACAAACTTTATTAGATTATAATGTTCCACAACAATGCATGCCTATCATGTGTGACAACTCTAGTGCCATCAGTATCTCAAAAAATCCTGTTCAGCACTCACGCACTAAGCACATTGACATTCGCTATCATTTCTTGCGTGATCATGCTGACCAAGGCGCTATTGAGTTATTGTTTGTCCCTACAGATACCCAATTGGCTGATTTGTTCACTAAACCCCTTGGTAATGATCATTTCATTAATTTGAGACATTAATTGGGCATTGGCCCTTGCCCTGTGTTTTAAATTCTTGTTGGCTAATCACCAGTTCCACATCTTATTTTTTATATCTCTTATAATCAGGTGCTACTAACAAGGTTATGTGTTTCATCTTTGATGGGCAGGCTCCTTTGCAATTAGATGTCAAAGGGGGGGAGAGTTCTCTAATTGAGGGGGAGAAGATTCAAGGGTTTCTATTGTTGAGGGGGAGTAGCTTTGCCTAGAGTGCATATTTTGTATAGCTTCTAGGATGGTCGTCTTTTGTCGTCGCTCCTGCAAGGAAAATCCAAAGCTCCAAAATATCCAAAGCTCCTTAAATATCCAAAGTAGTTGCTGTTCAAGATTCAAAGGAGATTGAGAGAGAGTTCAAGTTTAAAGAGTTGCCATCAAATTGCAAAGGGGGAGACTGTTAGAGTTTTTGTTTTGTTGCAATTTGATAGGATGCATTCACTTTCATAAAGCTTGCCCTCTCATTCATTCATTGTTTTATTCATAAGGATCATCATGCATATTTCTCATTCTTGATCTTTGTATTTATCTTTTGATATGCATGGTTTTCATTTCAGTTTGTCTCTTAAGTTGTTGGAGTTGTTGATTTCAAAAATCATCCAAACTTTCCAAAGTTTCTATCTTTAAAATCATTATTTTGATTTGGAGTTTTCATGGCTTTAAAATCTCAGTTTTCATCTTCTTTCAGTCATGATTTAATGCTTGGTATTTGTGTCTCAAAGTCCCCTGGAAGGTGCCCTCAAAAGTTACAAGTTTCTCTCATTTTTCAAAAATCTGCGTTGTTCTGCCAGTGTCGCCGGTCGACCGAGACCTGTTTCCCGATCGACCGGGATAACTGCAGTCATTTCTGCAGGTTCTGAGCTGTAGCCCTCCAACGGTCAGAAATATGACCGTTGTGCTTTCCCGGTCGACCGAGACCTGTTTCTAGGTCGACCGAGGACTAGCCGTTGGCAACTTTATCTTTTTAAATAGTGGCTTTTTGGTTGAAGAAAGTTGCTGACATTGGAGGGCCTTTTGAGGCCAAGGATTAGCAACTTCTCAAGAGCATTTTCAAAGGGATTATGAAGCCATTCCATTAAGTCAACCTTTGATCTTCAAATGGGTGTGCTTTCCTTAATCCTAGTCTTTTTAAAATCATGTTTTTGTTTCAAATCTTTGATCTCTTTCAATACATGATTAACAAGTTGCTTTCCTATTAAAATGTTGTCCTTCATAACATGCTTAATACTTTAGTAATCTCATATGCTATGAATACAACATATTGTCTATGTTTCACATGATTTTGTGTTCTTGTTTTCAAAATCAACTTGTTAGACTTTAGAACATCCCTTCTTGAAAACAAGTTTATTTTCATTGTTAAATACATGTGTTAGACATTCAACTCTTTCTCAAATATTTGATTAACATCTTTGCATCATTCAAGGTTTTATCTTTTCAAAGAGAAAGAGTTATTTCTAGAAAATGCATCATTCATAGACTTTGTCATTGTTTTGCATATTTCTAGGAGTTGAGTTTTCACTTTCTAATTAGCCTACTTAGAGGCACTCCATTGCACTTCATTGTTCTCTTTATCCATGCATTATTAGGCATATTTCTTAAGAGAAAAATTCCTTGTTGTAAAGGTTCATGCTTAGCCTTGAAAAGCATATGTTGTAAAGGTTTATGCTTAGCCTTGAAAAGCATAGTGTTGATTGTAAGGTTTGAGGTGATCCTAAACCTTAATTGAAGTTAGTGAATACCGGTAGGTGTACCGAGAGTGGATGTAGGCAATTTGGCCGAACCACTATATGTGCTTGTGTGATGGTGATTGGTCGTGCTGTCGCCGGCACCCAAATATAATAAAACCTTTACTCCAAAAAATATATGTAGTATCGTGAGTAAGGATCGTTCCCACGGAGAGTGTTTAGTCAAATTTTATGCTATGTGATCAAGATGGGGGTTTTGATTATACTGAAAGCAAAAATAAATAAAAGCAAATAAAAAGCAGTAAAGTAACGAAATCAATCAAATGGGCAAGCATTGGTCAAAGTTAACATCCACCATCGGAAATTCAGAACTGATCATTGATGCAAAAATAAATCAATTAACACTTTGAATATTCATCGTTGGAATTAAATTCCTACCTCCTTAATTAGTTAATTAGAAAACACGCGCTCTAATTAACCCTATTTACTAAACAACCTAAGACAAGCGCTATAGATTTAATTTAGCAAAAGCATTAAAATCAGAGAGATCGATGAACCCAAATAACACAAGCACAAGCGGTTGCATTTAATTTAGTCAAGTGTTCTTCCTAATATCTAATAATTACTAACGCAGTAAATTATTAAATATCAGTTGCTTCACAAATTAGAGGGATCAAACAATTACGGATTTGATCTCTAATTTAGCATTAGATTGCAACGAAAAATAAACTAGTATGCATCCTAGCCATTAAACGAAACAATCATCATAAGAAATTAAGCATAGAAGAACACTCATATTCAAAGCATAAATTGAACAATAAAAATAAGTTAGATCTCACAGTATTTATTCCGAGGCTTCAGTCTCCTTCAACCAATTAAAAAATTAGCCACGCAGGGCCATGCTAACTTGCAAAATAAAATAATCTAAATGGAAAAAGAATGGAAAAAGAATGGAGAAAGAAGAGAGAGAGAGAGAGAGAGATAGAGATCGTTGCTGTCCAAGCTCCTCTGTGAATGGTGTGTTTGCTTGAATTTATAGAGAGGTGGGTTGGAGTTGGAATAGGAGAGAAAATTGCTAAGTGGGCCCACCAGATGGATTGTAAACGTTGAAGATGGCTTTGAGAATTTTAGATGGGTTAGGAGAGAAACTCTTAAACAAAGGAGGAGAGTGACGTGAGAGACATAGTTGCTGTAGAAGATGGGTGCTGTACGTTGAATGTTTTGAGAGAATTTCAAGTGAAGTGGGATTGAAGATGGGAAACAATAAAATAATCAATTAAATTCTAATTTGGTAAAAATCTTCTTTTTGACCATATCTTCTCATTCGGGCTTCTGTTGGACTCGACCCAAGAATCAAAGTTGCACTATTTTTCGTTCTGCATAATATGAGCCCAATATTGGATATGTTTCAACGAACTTCTAATTTCTTCAAATTTACCATAATGCCCTTCTGCTTGATTTTTTTCATCTAAATAAAATCCGGTTCCGAATCAACTCCGTTCATTCAGCATCAAATATGATCACCTTCTTTTGTTGTTCCACGGTCTCTTGAATTGTCTCCACCGGAGCTCAGATGAGAGAGTTATGCCCAACTTGCGAAGCGATGTGAAAATGTCTAAAATCGCCCAATTAGCTTCGTTTAGCACTTAGCCCTCCAATTGCATCCTAAATCAAAATATAAGAATAATGAGTATATTTAGGCATCAAATATGTATAAAGTACTAAACATTAATGGAGAAAAATATAACATTTTTCATTCTTATCAAATTCCCCTACACTTAACTTTTGCTCGTCCTCGGGCAAAACTCCAAATAAAATATTTTTTTTTTTTCAAAAATACCAAGGCTGAACGCCATCAATTAAGAACAACCAAACTCTTCAAAACTCATAACATTTCATGAGCAAACATTTTTAAACAAAGTGCAATTACTTAGTAAGCATTTTCACTCGAATATTGAGTAGACTAAATACATAGACCCTCACGGATATAAACACTCGACTCTCATCTGTTTGAAGGTTAGGTGTTTCGCTCAAATTCATTCCAATAGAAATGATCTACCATAGGCTTGCATATCTTCTCATTCTCCACCACTGGGATCACATGCATAACACGAATCATAAGGACTTTTCAAGGGTTGTAACGGGGTTTAGGATCAAGGTGAGAAATATTTGGGAATGTAGCTCAAAAGCCAGCAAAACTAGTGAAGCAAAATTGAACCAACTTCAAACTTGAATATAGAAGACATAAAACCAATCACTCCATTCAGCAGTTTTTTTCAATTTGGCTTCAAAGCATTCAAACCATGTAAAACTCTTGTATTGAAAAAGAGATCGAACACTTTTCATTTGCAGCAAAGAATGATTCTTCACAATAACTTCCACCTTTGTATGTATCACATATGAACATACCCTTTCTTGGAATTTTAGGAGGATTCATGAACATGGATAGTTTGTAGCAATTTCTTCCATCACTTCATAAACTTTTTTTTTTTTTCTTCTTCTTTTTTTTTCTTTTTTTTTTTCGTTTTTTTTTTTTTTTTTTTTTGAACAATGAAAATATCAAGAATGGAACTTATAAATTGAGAATGAACACATGTCCCATTT